>JAJMDY010000046.1:0-95947 GCA_030573885.1 Tetrapisispora pingtungensis (nom. inval.)
TATAGTTTTAGTTTTGGGTATTTCTAACTGAGGTTCTTTTGTACGGGGTTTTACTGAAGTGTCATTAGGGTGTCGTGGTCATATTAAAACATTGTCAATTTAAATAATGTTTTAGATTTAATTCAATTATTTCCTAATTCAGAGTTCTAAATTCTTCAATAATTTTCACAACTCGTTAGGGTTTCTTGTATTAATATCGTTAACTTAAGTGACATTGTTTCTAGTTTATTACATAGTATAATTTTACTGCTTCAGTAGCTCAGTCGGAAGAGCGTCAGTCTCATAATCTGAAGGTCGAGAGTTCGAACCTCCCCTGGAGCAATTTTTTTATATTTTGGAAATTATTCAAAATATGTTTTCCTGTTTTAATTTAGTAATGAATGCTTTGATTTTCAAAGTTTTTTTGTCTTAATTCTGATCTTGAACAATTATTAAATCTAATTATATTATGTTACTTAAAATATGTTACCTAACTAGTTAACTAATTTTTTTCTTCTAGCTCATAAATAACTTTACCATCTTTAACTGGGTCGTATTCTTTGTCTAAAAATTGAGAGAATTTGGTTAAATTATTCAAACCTCTAATTTCACCAGCACATAACGGCATTTTAACAACATGGAAATCTTCATATAGTTCATCGATTTGATCCAAGTACTTCTTTTGCATTTTCCATCTTGATTGACATCTCTTACAGTTATGTTCTTCATCATATTCAGCAAACAATAATTGATTAACAATAATTGAATTTACATCCATATCATACGAGATTAATTCTTGAATTAATCTTTCAGTTTCATACAATGATAAAAATTCACTAATACATACACAGACAAATGTAGTTAAATCTGGGTCCGTAAATTGTTGTCTGATCTTTTCAACATTAACCTTTAATTCGTTTAGCTTACCACTAATATCAACGTTACCAGCACCAGCTAAGGAGTTTAACATTGGTCCTAATTTACCAGTTATTTCACCAAATTTTTCCAATAATTTAGCTAAAGTGTTTGGTAGCTGCAAAAACCTTAAAGTATGACCTGTTGGGGCTGTATCAAAAATAACAGTATCGAAGGAATCAGCTTTGCCTTCTTCTTGATTTTTAATATGTTTCATAACTTCCATAAAGGATAAAGCTTCATCAATACCTGGAATGGATCCAGTCAAGTCAGCTAAGGCGCCACCTTGTAATAAATCGTTTAAACCATCACCATCGCCATTTTCACCATTACGAGAAACAGCCATATCATTCATATCCTTTAATGCAGCGGATGGGTCAATTTCCATGCATGATAAATTGTTCATACCAGTGACTTTTCTAGCATCTTTACCAAATTTTTCACCAAATGCATCACTTAAGTTATGAGCAGGATCTGTGGAAATTAATAAAAAGTTCTTATTTGGTTGATTTAATGCCATTTGAATAGCAATGGAACAAGATGATGTAGTTTTACCGACACCACCTTTACCACCGACAAAGATCCATTTATGTGTTGTAGATGTGATTAATGAGTGTAAATTTGGTTCTACTGTTAAATCCATTTGATATTTGAGAAACTGGTCTTATTGTTCTTTTTATATTGAAAAGAGAACAAATATAAAAGTTATTATTTGAAAAAAAGAAAGTTATTTAAAAATTAACAAATTTTTTATTGGAATTCAAAAATTATTTGAAATTCAATAATTATTTTCAATTTAAATATTTAGTTGTGTAGTTTACCTAATTATTTGCCGTGTTCATTTTGTTGAATTTTTAATTTTTTATACCATTAATTTATTGCCGTAGGTTATGAATTTAACGGTATAATTTAATAATTTTAATTTGTTTAATATTCATTCAAATTGCAATTTGAAAAATTAAGAATCATTTGAAAGGTGCATTGACTTAAAAATATAGCACAATCAATTATTGATAGGCTTTTAATTTTCGATGTTTTAAACTTAGAAATTATTATCATATTAGCAAAACATTTAGGTAAATTTTATAGGGGACCATACAATAAAAAATGTCAGATACAGAAGCTGAATTAGCTAAGAAGGCTAAGTTAGAAGAAGCTAGAAGAAGAGTTGAAGAATTGAAAAAGAAAAAGAAAATTAAGAACAAAAATAAAAAAAAATCTGATGAAGCAGAAGAAGAAGATGTAAAAGTAGTTGAAAGTGAAATTCCTCCTGAACAAGGAAATAGTGAAGAAGATCAACAGCATGTTTCTGATGATTTAAATGCTGAAAAAACCAAAATAGAAAAAGAAGAAGAAATTAAAAATGTTGACGTTATTGCGTTAAATGATAATGTAGAGAAATCTGAAAGCCAATCTCAAGAAGATGAACAAACTAATGATGCAAATGATTTAGAAGACAAAGAAGTAGAATCAGAAATACAACCAGAAGAAGTTACAGATAACAAAACAATTGGAAATGATATTTCAGAGGAATCAATTCCTGAAACAGTTGAAACAAATGATAAACTGGAAAAATCTACACCTAATTTTTTTGGGGAAGATACTGATAAATCTGATTTCTTATCATCAATTGAAGATGAAAAGAAGTCTTTAAAAATTGAAGAATTAAAGAAGGCATTAGAAGACGCTAAAGCAGAAAATAAAAAGTTAATGTTTGTTCAAATGGATAATGAAACAACTATTGATGAATTAAATGATGAAATCGCTTCCTTAAAGGCAGAAATCGAAACTCTAAAGAAAAAAACCGAGTTAGCTAATCAAAGCATGAATAACAAAACTCAAACACAATATGGAGCAGCTCCACATATTCAATTATCAAATTTCAATACATCTAATAGTAATTCCAATTTACAAAATGGTACACAACCTATAAAACAAGCTGTCGACCGTTCTATTTTCAACAAATGGCGTGACTGGAATGTTGACATGACTGGATGGAGAAGTATTGGATCTGGTCCAATAGTTGAATTTTAAATAATATGAATGTGTATACAAAAGAAGTGCATAACAAGTACATATGCCTATATAATATGTATAATGTAAAACAAAGCAATATTTAATAAATATTAATAAAAGCTATATTCAAATTAATTACGTGATGCAGATATAATTCATGTGATTATATAAATTTATTTGGAAATATTATATTTTAGTACTTCCAAATGATGCAAATCCCATTTTTATATTTAATTTTGTGTTATTCTCTTTAATTTCAATATCTCTAACTACTTTTTTCTCTATTTCTTTGTTAGACTTTTTTTTTTGAATCTTGCGTACATTTGTTTTTAAATACGATTTAATTGAATTTTCATATTCATTCTTGAATTCTACATTATCAATATTATCGTTATCTCTTAAATCTTTTATTAATGGTTCATCAAAAATATTTTCAAATCTAATTAAGTGAGTCTTATGATTTAAGTGGTCGATATATTGTAAATTATCTTTAAATGTCAAATCACAGAGATCGCAATAGAAACCAAATTGTTTACCTTTCTTGTATGATGATATGGTTGATGTCAGAACCTTTTTATTTAAATTTTTAGTTAAGTCATTCAATAATAATTCATAATTGCTATATCTAATTTTAAGTTCTTCTAATTCTAATGATGTTAATTTTTGTTTCAGTTGCGTAATTTCATCTTCTTTTTCAGTAGCCAATTTTGCATACTCTTTTCGATCCCAAGTTCTTCTACCAAAGTTAGACATGTTTTATTTCTATGAGTTGCTTCCTATTTAATTAATCGAACTTATGTTTCTTTGACCTAAAATATAAATTAATTGCTAAATCTGGATACTGGTAACATAAGTCTATTATTAGGGAAATTGCAATAAATGTATAATTCAATTTAATATTTGCAAACCCGATGACTTGAAAATTTGCCATTAAAAAAATACTACCTACGAACTAAGGCAAAGTGTGTTAACGGATATGGATAATCTAATTAAATCATATAGATTTCCAAAAAATTAAACTATATCTCAAATAGAAGTACAATCATTATGTCTCATACATTAACTATATTGCCATATCTGATTAAATATACACCAAAAAATGTGGATATAAATGGTAATGTGACAATATATGGTTTTGATTTGGATCATACAATTATTAAACCGAAAACACCAAACTCAATACATAGCAGATCTTCCACAGATTGGATGTTTATGGATTTCAATGGTGGTCATAGTACAATTGATGAATTAATAAAAATTGCTAACTTAGATAGCACATCACAGATTGTTATATTTACTAACCAGGGTGGAATAGTTACATCACCTCCAACTTCCAAAAGTTGTGTTAAATTTACTAATAAGATAAACTATATGTTAGAAGACATAAAGAAGAGAGACGATTCAGAGTTATTATTACAGAAATTATGGCTATATGGTGCGCCAAAAAAACCTGCATCCTTATTTAACAATAAGAAGAAAGGAAGTAATAGGCAGAATGGATTAGGATCAATTGTAAAGTTACAGAATACTTCTAAAAAGGTTAAGATTTCAAATACTGTATTGACACCAGAGATTTTTGATGAGATGAGAAAACCAAATTTGGGAATGTCGGATTTATTTTTAAAGGATATTAAATCTAATAAAGAAGATCTTACGATTACTTGGAAATATTATTGTGGTGATGCAGCTGGTAGAAAAAACGATTTTAGTGATTCAGACAAAGCATTTGCTAATGCTCTTGGAGTTGAATTCAAACTACCAGAAGAAATTTTTCTATAGTTTCTGTAAATATTCAATAGTGATGTTGAAAATTCCAAAAAAAAATTATGACATTTTTGACTAAATACATTTATCTATTTATTATGATTTCTTATTAATATTTTTAAACACCCAATTTGGATTTCATTAATTCAATATACTTGCTTTTTCAAATAATTGATCGACAACTTTATTCAATTCACTTATCAATTCTAATGAAGAATTGTAAGTCGCATCCTTTTGTGGAGCTTCATATATATATAACCAACCGTTACCTTGATCTAAGACACCAAAAAAAATTTTATCTAAAATCATTTGAGATAATTTACCTTCAACTTGGTCAATACTTAAACCAATAATTTTTGAAATATGAGATACTTCAACACATTCAAATGGTTCGATGATTTTACATAAGTTTGATTCCAATAAAGTATCGTATAATGCATTAAAGTGAGATCTTATTAAATCATCATTTTTCAATTCATCATTATATGTTTTCAATGTAGTATTAAATTCAAATAAAGATCTATTATTGTATGCATCAGCGATTGATTTCATTGCATCAATTTCACGCGATTGATAAGTTTCTTTTGTATATTTTGCATTTAATATAGTATTTACATCATCTATTAAATTCAACATGATTTTCGATAATAGCATATATTTTAGTACTTTACAAGCTTTTTCGAAAGATCTATTTGATGATAAATTGTGGAAACCTTCGAAACTTTCATAAAAATATGAATATGCAGTTTTATAATCTTTATCTTCACAATGCAAAATACCACTCATTAAATCCAATTCAGCCATGGTCGCAGTTGGACAATAAATTGAATTTGCTGCCGTTCTGGATGCAGTTAATGAAGCTTTGGATTTAACCAAATTTCTTAATTTATGATAAACTTGTGCCTCCAATAAATGTACATCAACTAAAGAAGGTTTATCATCTAATTTCTTAAATTCAGTTAGCAATTCATTAATTAAATCTAGTGATTTTTTATAATTTTTAATTTGGTATAAATAAGTAGCTAATTTAATTTTCAATGAATTCTTTAGAAAAATTCTTTTTTCATTTGTTGCAAATTCAATACTTTTCTCGACAACATAAATTTGATCATCTAATGAATTTGGTATTAATTCTAATTTTTCAATCAATTGCTTTAAAACCTTTGCTGTTTTCGATTTTGCAAATTGTGACATATAATCTGTTGAATTTGGTATAAAATCTCTTAACTTTTTATTTTGATTTGTTGCAACATAAATATCACCTAATTCTAATATGCATAATTCCTTTGAATTCTTATTCAAATCATTATTCTCAACATCACCTGAATCTAAGATATTTAGATAAATAGATTGAGCTTCATCATATTTTTTATCTTTAGCAAGGGATCTAGCTTGTTCTAATTGATTTTCTAATGACATAATGTAAAAGTGTTAAAATTTAATAAATTGGAGTGTATGTTTTAGTTGTGACCACTACACTAATGACTTTATACTATACGATTGAGTTTTAATATATATATATATATATATATATGTGAGTGTGTGTATGTATGTGAGTGTGTGTTAATATAAATATACTTAAGCCTTTGCCAATACAGTTCGAAATCGTTTGTCATACTTAGTATATATATATTAGTTATTTTATTTTCTTATCTCATTGTTTTAGGTAGTAATTTTGCCACCCGAAACAATCTCCATAATATATTTCAGCATAGTTAACTACAAAGCTCAAAAGTACGAACCAAAAAATTAATTGCACAGTCACGTGTTGTTTAAACTTCATTAAAGATCACATGACTGTTAAATTACACTTTTACCCTGTCTCTAAATATTCCATCAATCACATAAACATATGATATCTACATATGTCAACATATATAAATACAATGAATTGAGGATGAATATACGAGATACAGTGTATTGATAGAAAATACAATTTATTATGTTAAGATATTGTAGTTCAGTAAGATTGTATGTAAGGTTCGTACGTGTCAAGTTTTGTTGTTATAAAATCATTAAGGACCGATTGAACTATTTAGTTTGAGTTTGTAATCTATGTGGGATAAACGTTGTAATCAGTGTGGAAACAATTGATAATACCCTGCATTGATTTATAACAAATAACAATAAAAATATCATTATCTGCTTTCGTCCTTGTATATATTAAAAGGGTAAAATTCTGTAAAAACTAGAGATCAGCTTGCAGTCTGTTGACATCTATTTCTCTATTATATACATGTAGATACATCGTCGTCTAATTGCATTACGTTAAATTTTATTCTATTATATCGCTGTTTTGTACGTGTCTTTATTAAGTTCCTTTTAGATTCAATTTGTTAATTTCCAATAAATTATATAAATTATATCAATTGTACAGTATATGTTCTATAAAATATATATTTCTCTATTCCGCATATTATACTCTTTCATGTTCGTTTTTATTTTGCTTGGTTTTTTTTTCGGCATGCTCGAAATCTCAAAATTTCGAAAATTCGAAATTTCAATTATTAGATACGTGTTATACTGAAATTTCGAACTTTTATTATTCATGGTAATCAAATTATTGTATTTCCTTTTTTTCCAAATACTTAATTTACATAGAATGTAATACATTACTTGTTCATATCTAACTCTAACACATCAATTAGAATGTCTATTTTAATATATATATATATATATATGTATGTATATATTATCTTATCTTATATAATATTAAAAATACTTATATTGTGTCTTATTCCTTACTTAATAAACCAGACTCAAACGTTTTGGTTCTGTTAAAGTTTAAATTATAATCAGCTTGTTGATTTTATTTTATATTCTATAAACTATTTATTATAAAAGTAATTAAGAATTTAAAATATAGATTATATTTGTCATTATAATCGATAGAGAAAACGTAGAAGGTTTCCAGGAATAAAAATAGAAAATATATTTTTATCTCCAAGATGTCTTCATACACTAAGAATTCAAAAAAGAAATCTAATGTCGATACTAAATTAGATTATGATATTGAATATTACGACTCTGTGAAAAGGAAGTTGCAAAATAAAAATGCTATTGGTTATAAAAAAATTGAACTAGATGATACAATGGTACAACCTTTCCAAATTGAAAAAGGTCCAAAGAGAAATTACATTGTTTCAGATCCACCATCTGAAATTTCGTATTTACGTTCAAATATCGTTTCATTTAAGGAATTTTTATTAATCTTGACTTTGTTAGGTTTCACATGTTACCATAGATTACATAATTTAGAATGGCCAAATTCTGTTGTATTTGATGAAGTTCATTTCGGTAAGTTTGCTGCAAAATATATTAAAAAGGAATTTTTCTTTGATGTTCATCCACCTTTAGCTAAAATGTCTTTTGCCTTAGTTGGTTATTTAGCCGGTTTCAATGGTGTCTTTGAATTTGATGATATTGGATTAGATTATCCTGCTGATGTTCCATATTATATCATGAGATTATATTCTGCTTTAACCGGTGTAGCTACTGTCATGTTATTATATTTTACATTAAGATCATCTGGTGTTAGAATTTGGATTGCTTTCTTAACTGGTTTATTATTAGCTATCGAAAATTCTTTTGTTACAATTTCTCGTCATATTTTATTAGATTCTCCATTAATATTCTGCATCGCTTTATCAGCATTCTTTTATAAGAGACATCAATTATATGAATTCTTTTCTAGAGGATCATTAATTAATCTGTTCTTTTGTGGTGTTTCATTAGGTTTTGCCGCTTCTGCTAAATGGGTTGGTCTATTCACTATTTCTTGGATTGGTGTGTTATGCTTAATTAAATTATGGTTCGTTATGGGTGATTTATCAAAATCCTTCCATTATGTTATTAAAACTGCTGTTTTCAAATTTGTTTTCCTATTAGTTGTTCCAGCCTTTTTTTACACCATTTTCTTTGCTATTCACATGAACAGATTAGATGAATATAATCATGCTGCCGCTTTCTTATCTCCAGAATTTAAATCTTCCTTAAAGAATAATGATGTTCCAGGTAATTTTTCTGCTGAAATCGGTATTGGTTCAGTTATTACTTTACGTCACACTGGTAGTGTTGGTGGTTATTTACATTCTCACAGTTTATATTACCCAGCTGGTTCCCAACAACAACAAATTTCTTTATATGGTCACAATGATGATAACAACAAATGGTTAGTTGAATATTATGAGGAACCAAATGTTATGCCAACTGAATTTAGAAACTTAACTGATAAAATTAAAATTAGATTAAAGCATTTTACTACTAGACGTAGATTACATTCTCACGATCACAAAGCTCCTGTATCAGAATTCAGTGATTGGCAAAAAGAAGTTTCTGCTTATGGTGATGACAATTTTGAAGGTGACCCAAATGACGATTGGATTGTTGAGATTGTTAAAGAACATTCTGCTCCTGGTGAAGCTCAAGAACATGTCAGAGCTTTGGAAACTAAATTTAGATTAAGACATGCCATGTCAGGTTGTTTGTTATTCTCTCATCCAACCAAATACCCAGAATGGGGTGCTGAGCAACAAGAAGTTACATGTGCTCACTCTGGTATAGATCAGTTAACTGAATGGTATATCGAAGAAAATTATAACGAATTAAACCCATCCGTTGATGATTTAGTTTCTTACCGAACATTATCTTTCTGGGGAAAATTTAAGGAATTTCATGTTCAAATGTGGGTTGTCAATGCTGGTTTATCTGCACCACATCCTTATGAATCTTGGCCAAGTCAATGGCCATTCTTGGGTCGTGGTTTAGGTTACTGGGGTTCTCATCACAGACAAATATATCTATTAGGTAACGCTATTATTTGGTGGTCTGTTAGTATTTTCATGGCTATTTTCATATTAACTTGTATTGGTGAGGTTGTATCTTGGCAAATGAATGGTCCAGTTTCCTTTGATCCGGAAGTTATTAATTTCCATTATCAAGTCATTGAATATTTATTGGGTTTCTTAGCTCATTATGTGCCATCATACTTGATGAAACGTCAAATGTTTTTACATCATTATTTACCAGCTTATTATTTCGGTATTTTAGCATTTGGACAAGCTTTAGATATTGTCGTCAGTTTTATTTTCAGAAATAAAAGAAATGCAGGTTATGTTGCAATTGTTTGTTTCTTTGCTGTTTCATATCAATTCTTCAAACAACTTTCCCCACTTGTTTATGGTACTGAATGGACTATACAAGAATGTTCAAAATCTCAATGGTTACCAGGGTGGGATTACCCATGCCCAATGTATTTTGAGAAGTTAGAAGACTATAAGAATTATACAATGACAACTCAGCAATATATTCCATCAATCAGTGGTTTTCCTGAAAATATGCAAAACCAACAATATATTGGTGGCGATCAACAATATCAACAACCACCTCCACAACAACAACAACAACAATATCAACAACCACCTCCACAGCAAGGTTTCCAAGCCTCTAATAAACCAATTCGTGATAATGGCCCAGTTGCTAACTGGGATGATATTGAAAGAAATCATCAACCAAAGAAGTTTGTTGATCAATTTGGTAATACTTTGAACGAAGCTGATGTTAAAAGAATGATTGAACAAGATGGCGCTAGTATTATCGGCTCAACCCAAACTCAGTTGTACGGTGGGACTGCTGACATGCCAAATCAAGGTCGTGCCCAAGCTCCTCCTCGATATGGCCAACAACAACAATATCAACAACAACAATATCAGCAACCTCCTCCACAACAACAATATCAACAACCTCCTCCACAACAACAATATCAACAACCTCCTCCACAACAACAAGGCGCTGGCAGTGGTGCTCTAGATGAAGAGCAATTTAATAAAATCATGAGTAATGGTCAAGCCAAACAATTTGTTGACCAATATGGTAATCAATTAAATGAAGCTCAAATCAGAAGTTTATTAAAGAATGGTGGTGCAAGTTTAATGGGTACTTCTCAAGTTAAAAAGAGATTAGGCCAAACAGGTGTTGGTAATGGACAACAGCAACAATACCAACAACCACCTCCACAACAGCAATATCAACAACCACCTCCACAACATCAACAACAACAATATCAACAACCACCTCCACAACAACAGCAACAGCAACAGCAACAGCCACCTCCACAACAACAGCAACAAGAACAAGTTTCTCAAAATTCTTCTTTAGCTGCGAAAGAGAAAAAATTAGCTGAGCAAAGAGTTAAAGAATTAGAATTACTGATGTCTCAAGGGAACGGTGTGGTTAACTTTATTGGACCGGACGGTGAAGAACTTGATATCGAAGAGGCTAAGAAAGTAATTTTAGAACAAGGCGGTAGTATTGGTAGTATGGGTAAAACCGTTGGTACTCATATGAATACACCATTAAATCCAAGACATGATCCTGCTGTTAAACAAAGAGTAGCAGAATTTGAAAAGATAGAGGAAGAAGGTTTTGATGACAAAACATTTTTAGATCAAAATGGTAAACCATTAAACCCTAAAGAAGTTAAACGATTATTGAAACAAAATGGTGCTCGTATAACAAATATCCAAAAAACTACTTATTAATAAGAATGAAAATTTATGAATAATTAACGTTATAACTCTCATTGAAGTCCCGATTTCTATCAATTGAATTTAAATATTGAAAATTGTATATTTTATTATTATATAATGAATTTCAAACTTAATAAATGTGTGATATATTATTATGTACTTTTAGTAGAATTAAACTGTTACATAAATTCTAAAAATTTCAAAATATGAAACACCCTTGAATATTATTTACAGTCTAATTTGAATAATCATATTCTTCGTGTATAAAAAGTTCATCAAAAAACTTTAACTTCAGTATTTTTAAGAAGATTTCTTATAATATATTTTCAACAATAATATTACCTGAAGGATATATTGTTGATTCCTCTTCTATTAAGGTTGAAACATTTAATTGCTTTCTAGGCACAGATGATAACAAAATAAATTCATATCTATGTTCATAACCAACTGGCGGTGACAAGTCACCGGAAATAACATTATTATTTAAAAATTCATCATTTAGAAATACCTCGACAAATGAATATATTTCTTCAATTGCTAAAGTTTTATCAAACTTTCGTACAACTCTCCTACCATCTGCCATTCGAATCGCTACCTTGCAAGAATCGATTCCATCAGTAGGTTCTGGTTTCAATGTCATCTTTTTCCAATTAAGCCATTGTAGCTTGTTATTCCTTTTAACCTGTTCAACTATTTGAAGTTCACGCTCGTGTTCCATTAAACGCTCCCTTTCTTGATCTCTTTGAATGGAGGCATTATATCTCAAATCCTGTTGAGATTTAATTATTCTCTGTAATTCCAAGTTTTGCTTTTTTTTCCTTAGTTTAATTAAATTTGGATATTCTTTAGTCAAAGTTTCATTTAAAAGATTAGAATTCCATTCGTTTAAAGGACCCTCTAATCTATAAATTGAAATTGGATTAAACGAATCATTAACAGATAAACAACCTAAATAAGGTAGTCTTGCAACTTTAAATGAATTAAGAACCTGTAAACCTTCTGTAGTAGTAACGTCACAAAACCAAATGTTACATTGAAACTTCTTTAGAATATTAACGAAAGCCATATTACACAAAATTTTATCAATATATTGTCCCTTGATATCCAATAAATTATCATGTAAATAAATAATAGTAAATTTACAATGTTTGGATGCATCATTTATTACTTCTGGGTATGTACCTCTGAAAATAAAGCTATTTAGACTTCCGTTGCTTGGTGAGTACAATGAACCAAAAGTAAAAGTGTCGTCTTGATTCGTTTCATTTGATGCCATATTAGATGGATTGTAACTAAATTTTTCTAGTAATCTATCTAAATTATCATTATAATTCAATGACTTTTGCTGCTGCTTTGTGTAGAAACTATTTAAAAAAGTAATTGGTTTGATTAAAAATTTCAACGAATTTACAATTTTGAATAAATAAAAAAGCAGTATCAGAATAAATTTTAGCCCTGTTTCCACCACGTTAAAAGTTGAAGTATATTCGCTGTTATCATTAATTGGGAGCTCAGTTGATTGACCACTGTTATTATCGATTTGTTCAGATAGATCACCTAACCGATCTATATTTTCGTCAAAAGAGCCTGGAATAATTGAATTACGATCAGAAGAAGGTACTATCAATTTATGAAAAGTATTCATTCCAAAATTATAATAAAAAAAGTTTATTATTATGTAAAAAATTAATCTTTAGTTTGGATAAAAATTATAATTATTTAATATAGTAAATACAGGTAATTATAATATGTTTAATCAATTACGGTAACAACAGCTGTTATTAATGAACCAAAATAGGTTATTCAATATTATATCAATTTTATATCTAACCTTATATAATATTTGTTTTCATCTTTTTATTCCTTTTAGTTATTTAAAATTTCAGGGTTCACTTACATTCTACTTTCATGAAATAGATTTTTAAAGGAATATTCGCTCTAAATTGTGCGTACTTGTGAAAATGTAAGCTCAAAACAATTCAACAAAATTCAATATATCTTTGGGTTCATTTGTTTATGGTAACTGTAAAGCTCAAATTTATAAAATTATCTTATCTACAAGTTGATGAATCTTAAAATTTCATAAAAAAATAATTCAAATACTTTAATTAATGCCATTATAGGAGAAGAATTATAATAACCTAATGGAAATGGATAAATGGGATAAATTAAATAAATTAAGAACAGATGTGTATATCCTCAATAAACAAGAAGTAGAAATAAGAAGAAATTTTCAGTTGATAAAAGAATTGGCTGTTTCGAGCGAAGAAACTTCTTTTATTTCATCAGTGTTGGAATTAAATGATCATTTGGATAGTGTGCCTAAATCGATAAAGCTTCTTTGGCAGTCCTCAGATGTAAATGGACAACTTTATCCACCAATTGATTTAAATCAATCAGGAAGTATAGTTTGGGGTAAAAATTCTATATGTAAATTAAATGATGCTATACTTTTATTAAAGTACGATAAACTTGAAGAATTAAAAATCAAAAATCAATCACGAGTTATCGAACAGTCGCCAGATATTGAAGATTGTTCACTAGTGTGTTCGTTAATTAATATTTCGAATAGGTATATAAACTTACTTAAAGTGAAAAAAATGTCAAAAAATTTATATCAAATGAACTTAAATTTTAATGGATCTAATAGTCGCCTTGTTACAGTTGATATATCAAAAATACCTACAACTACAGATGGAACACAATTAACTTTAAAATCTAACAATATAAATCTAAATATTGTTGAACAAGCTTGCTTGTTAACATTTGTAGGATCATATGCATCACTAGGATCTAACACTGCCATTGATACTTATAGAATAACTGGATTTTTTCCTGAAATTGTGAACACTCAGGAATATGATATACATACAATAATTAAATATTATGAATCAAAATTGTGTTTAATTGCAATTGGTACAGACATATCTTCAAAACAGATGATACCCAAATTAATATCTGGCCATGACTATCCTGTAATTGGTGTTGATAATAAAAATAATGAATTGGTGGTTAGAGATCCTTTAAATGTTAACACAACATTTAGTATTAATTCCGCTGAATTATCAAAATGTTTTAGCCAATTATATCTTAACTGGAATGTCAATTCTTTGTTTAAAAATAGAGATACAATATCGTTTAACTATTCAGATCTTAAAAGTAACAGTTTTAAATCCATTGTAGATAAACCAATTTTTGAACTAGTGAATAATTCAAAAAATGTAGAGAACATCTGGTTACTACTTGAAAATCATATAAATTTAGAAAAATTAAGACATCGATCAATTTCTTATATCCAAGAAATTTCTGATAATTTATTTAGCTATATTGTAGAAAAGCCTTCAGGATCAATTGATTTAGGGTTACAATTAAGCAAAATAAAGATGAATCCAAAAGAAAAAAAAATATTTTATTGCCACTCACAATTTTCAAATTACTTCACGTTACATCTTGTATCAATTTCAAAAGAGGTAAGTATGAAACAACTTTTAGAATTTCCTTTTGTAAAACAATTCACTTTTAAAACCGATATTAATATTGGTGGTTTTAAACCTTCGCATAAGCTAACCTGTTTAAAATTGAAGTTAAGATGTGATAAAAAGACAGAAATAATAACTAGCATACAAATTTTATCAAAATCTATCAATAATAAACTGGGTTTTGAAATGTTTAGAAATAACGATTATCAATTAACCGCACCATTATTTCCAAAACTTGCACACAAACTTCAAAAAATTGAAAAAGAAAATTTAATTCTTAATTCAAATTACGACTATATTATCTATGTTTCATCCTCTGATATCAATAATGATGATGATTTGAAGATGTTAGTAACACTGGGCAAGTCTAACCAAGATTGTGGACATATTGATATTGAGGTGAACAAATGCTATCCTCAATTCAATGGTTTGCCATTTCAGCTCACAATTAATAAGCAATGGGAAAAAAATTCAAATAGAATAAAATTAGAAATAAGCACCCAATTTAATACCAACTGTTTTGTTAGAATGTTACCGTCTTTTAATCATGCTCATGTTAAATTTAGAATTAACATATTTGAAAAAGAGACCCATAAGGAATATTATTACCAGTATGAGTTTAAGGAAGCAGGATCTGCTGGATTTGTATCTTCTGACATTCTTTTACCTAGTAATGTCACTATGGTTATTTTAATAGAGAAATTGGAAGATAATCGTGATGATAATTTAATTAGCCAAAGCAGACCATTTGCATTATTAATTGGTTCTAGTAAAAAAATCACACTTCACGAAGGAAACACCTAAATTCATGTAATTATAGAGAATACCTTAAGTCATAATGAAATATTGTAAATAAAAAACATTGTTTATTTTTACTTAAAAACTAATAATAGAATTCATTTGTTTTGAAAATAACGTTAAATCAATATTTAAAATTACAATTAAACCTTCCAATTTTCGTTAGCAATTTTCATTATACTACATATAAGCTCGTTACGTTAATCGAGACTATAGTTACATGATATAATAAGTATCAAAATCTTATAAAACGTTATTGTAACTGAATTTTTCGAATCATTAACAACAATCTATTTTATTGAAGTAAGAAACTTAAATATCATTCAGAACTAATGCAATGATGAAAAAATTAAATTACAATTATTTTTGGAATAATAAATATGTTCATACTATAAATGACTGGCATTTGCAATGTATGGAAAATATACAATCAATAGATTGGGATAGTAACTGCAGCACTATTGCAATACCAGTTGGTAATTTTTTTACATTATTATTTTTTCTACTTCGACTACTACAAGATAATATTCTAAAACCAAATTTTATAAATATATACAGATCGATTGATGCATTTGATTTAAAGAAATCCAAAACATTTAAGAAATATGATTTTTTATATGAATTGATAGATAATTCCAATACGACACTAATAAGAAATGATAAATTATCCAGTATACTTTTGGGATACTTCGATAAATTATGCAATATTTTAATTGTATTTCTAATTTTTCTTAATATTACGATTGTTTGGTTAGTATTATTTAGAAGCAATCGTAGTTATTATATGTATTCCAAAACAGATTTCATTAAATCTGAAAATATAATCATTAGGTCAATATCAGACTTAGATGATGACATCTACAAGCCGAGAACAAATGTATCCATATTCAAATTACTTAAAATATATGTAACAGGATTTTTTAGAGAAAATGATTCGTCAGAATTTAACTCAACAAATGGATCCGATGATGATCATTATTATCAATTAAATAAGTGGAGTCCCTCTAAATTTTTACTCTCTTTGTTCAGTACATTTTCACCATTAACAGTTATTTCTTTATATTTCGGTCAAGTCACTGTCATTTCTTCGGTGAGAGTGCTATTACAACAATTTATTTTATATTATATAATTTTTCACAAATATGAAATAAGAATTAACGATGAAAAAATAATTGGCCAAAATGTATTAAAAGAAGTAACATATAAATTTTTGAAACCAAAGCTGTCTAAGAAAGTGCAAGATGTTCAAGTAGGCGTAAGTCCAGACATGAATAAACAATTTGCTAAATTTTATCCGAACACTTCGTCGGTGAGGAATCTAACTTTTTCTACACATGATATAAACGGTAGACTTAAGATCGAAAGGTATAATGAAAAGACAGAATCGTTTGAAACTGTTGATAACGACGAATTCATAACAAAAAATACAATTGGCATGTCTTAATATATCATCTCGATTAACACTTACTAACTAACAGTGTTAGATGCATGTTCAATTAACATCGTCTTTTTTCTTTATTTATTTTATTTTATTTTCCTTCACACAATATTATCAAAAAAGTTTTAAAAGAATAGATATAATATATATATATATATATGGAGTTTTTATAGGTACAGTAATACAAAATCAACATTAAGCAATTTCAACCACAATTTTACCCTTTGCTTTATTAGACAATAGCCTTTCTTCAGCATCTTTAAATTCAGATAATTTGTACACAGAATCAATAACTGGTTCATATTCCCCTTCAGCAATCATTTTGCTGGCCATTCTAGTACCTTCTACTGAATGAACGGCAATAAAACCATAGTTATAACCTCTAAACAAATTTAAACTTCTTTTTACTAATGACCAAGAGACGAAATCAGGCCAACCCAGAGTTCTATAGTTAAATTTATAATCACCAACAATTGTCAAAAACTGACTATTGGTGGATTTTGGTTTTAAAACAGAATCCATGATTGAGAAAAAAACGTTAGTACCAGCACAATCGGCAATCAAATCAAATTTTTCACCATTAAATTGGTTTTTAATAATATCTAAAGTATATTCAGGAACAGATTTTTTGTCATCATTATATGGAATTAAAATATCATAACCAGCTTTTTTATTGTATTCTATCGAATTTGAATTACAAGTACCGACAACTGTTTTAACATTAAATACTTTTTTAGCTAATTTGATAAAAGCATAACCAACAGAAGTAGAAGCTCCGACAACTAAAATCTTTGTGTCTTCATTAATAACTTGTTTCTTATCAGTTAGTAATTGGTAAGCTGTGTTAAAAACAGTAGTAGAAGCAGCATGTTTATTATAAACCTCTTGTGAGATTTCTTTATTGTCATCATTTTGAATAACAGCTATTTCATCATTCTTTTTTGGATCAAGAATCAAATAATTTGATAAAGAACCTTGAGAACGCCATAATATATCAATATAGGTACCAAAAACGCCATCACCCAAATTGAACCCTTTGACATCTCTACCAATTCTGACTACTTTACCAGCATAATTAAAACCGTAAACTTTTTGATATTTACCCGCTATCAATGGGATAGTTAATCTTTTTAGGATAGCATCGGCTGGGTTTAAAGAAGCAGCCTTAATTTCTATAACAAGTTGATTTGAACTATAGCATTGGTCCAAGTCGATTTCCTTTGTAGAAATACTCAATGGAGTATCACGATTTATATAAGTAACAGCCTTATTTTGTACCATTTTTCTAGATAATATTTAGTTGTAATTGTGTATGTATTTCCATTAAATATATGATATATACAGAAGAAACTATTAGTTAATCAAAATTAAGTAGAATATAAGCTCTAAGAGAAAAATTTTGATTGACTTATATAGCATTAGGAATTTTAAAAAAAGACAAAAAGTTAATTAAAAAAGGTTGCCATTTTATGGGCTTATTCTTTATTGACGGTTAATTACCAGTACACAATCCCTTAATTGGCGAAAATTGCAAGAAATTTTTCAGTGGGGGAATTGAAAAATTGAAAAATAAAAACTAGCATTTGAAAAAAAGGTGATGTGTCTGTCAATATCAACCAACTGTTCCGAAGAGAATAGCGAAAAGCAATTACGTCTATAAAGCTTTTACACTACGATTCTTCAGTACTATGCAGTCTTGAAATAACATTCTAGAAAGATTTTTATATTTTTGTTTCGAAATTTTATTGATAGGCTTAACGATATGAAAAATTTCACATTCTGTTGTATATATAGTTTCTATTGAATGAAATCATATTACTAATTTAACATATTTATGTATCAAATTTCTTAGTTTTAGTGTCCACAATATTAAAATATTTAGAATTCTTTTATGATCTGTATCCACATTCTTAGTTCAAATTTTATTTGAGATAATGAAAATACTGATTCTAGTAAATTTTTCTTTAGCGTAAGGTTGACTTACTTGAGGAAGATTGCATTTATCTTTTCTTATTTTATTTTACGTAGTTTTTTTTTTATAATAATGCAAATTGTTAATCTCGTTAGAGTTATTATTTATAATAAATCTATTTATTTATTTATTTAATTATATTTTACGGTATTATTCTTTAAATTAATCATATTCCTCTTTATTAGGGTTATTAGCAAATATAAAACAACTCACTTTCTATTTATAATTTATCATTTAGATGCGCTTCTAATGAATTAGCTAATTCACTTGCTGTGCCAATATTATCTATTGTTGGTAAAAAATTAGAATCATTTGCTTTTCTTTTTGATTCTGGTTGTGTTTGGGATTGCACTTGCGCTTGTGTTTGTGGTTGAGGTTGTGCTTGTTCAAGTACACCATTTTTATTAATGCGTTCATTATATTTTTTGATGTTGATATTATTGGAAGCACTTGTTGTTTTGGACATTTTTTCTAAGAATATTCTTAATTCTTTATCAGTTTTAATATATAATAAATATGCAATTTTATATGTAACATCACTTAAAAATGCAAATACAATTACACCAACTGCAAAAAATAATGACGCACCTAAGAATGGAAACATGAATAATGCTGATAAAATTGAGACCAAAACAAATAACACTAAATAAAAAATGAAAAATATTATTGAGAATGATCCTAACATTATTAACGGAAATAAAAATGTTAAGAATGTACCGATTAAAAAAGTTGTTGTAAATAGTGTTTGATATGGATTGGTTTTAAATCTTTTACGTATGTTAATTAATTCAGTTTTTATTAGATTCCAAACTTTTAGGTTTAATGGTACTAATGAATTTGTAATAAATAATGAAATTCTGGAAACAAATGATTCTCCTAAAATATCACTGGAAAAAAATGTTATATTTTTAATAATAAATGAAACAAAAAAAGAATGTTTAGAAGATAATTTATATCTGAAGACGTTTTAAAAGTTATTTTACATAACAATTTAAAATAACTTCAAATATTAAGCTAATATAATAATTATTCATATATTCATTTGTTAAACTTCTACTATTCAAATTGTTCGATATCAACATCATACAAATATAATATATCGATTTTTTTTTAAAAATTATTGGGCCTTTGTAAAAAATCTGTCCTCTTTTTGTGTCAAAAATATTGAATATGTTTTATTTTATAATAGTAAATTTCAATCCCTTTAACAAATGTCGCGATGCGAAAATCAATTCTGGAATATTCACAATAATAAAACAGTATTCTGAATTAAATCGATAGATTATCTATGAATGTTGATATGAACTAAAATGAAGATATGAATAATATTATATTATTAATTACTTCTAAATTTGTTCATATTAAAAACATCATGTTAGTATCAATGTTATTTCTTTTTATTTTATTTACAAGTCCTTTTATTAGTAAAAATAATATTACATACCTTAATATTCCAACAATCTTTGGAAGTTTTACTGATATGTTGAAAATAATGATACATAAGTATTGATAAAGTATATCTTGTATATTTTCAATGAATGCAACCACAGCAAACATTACTTTAGCAATGTTTTCTTTCATTTTTTCTCTCGTGTTAAGCTTAGAAGTTTCTTTTACATTTTTATTCAGTTTTCTCTTATGAATACTATTAACTGCAGATATTTTTTCTTCGGCAGCCCCACTAGCAAACGTATAACTTAATAACATATCTTGGATATCATTTTCAGTAAGCTTGTTGGGTGAAGAATCTATAATATCTTTAAATTGTTGGATTGTATCGACTGTTTCTTCATTAATTGGTTCCAGCGGTTTGTTTTGAATGAAATTAGAAAAGTTGCTGATAC
This sequence comes from Tetrapisispora pingtungensis (nom. inval.), assembly GCA_030573885.1. NCBI lineage: Eukaryota > Fungi > Ascomycota > Saccharomycetes > Saccharomycetales > Saccharomycetaceae > Tetrapisispora > Tetrapisispora pingtungensis (nom. inval.). The sequence continues at coordinate 20,733 of JAJMDY010000046.1, forward strand.
TATTCATATGATGACTATTATTATTCCTAATTTGAAAATCGTTCGAACTCTTTGAATTTAAATCCTTTTCGACGTTATTCAAGGTTTTTTCATTATTTGCATTACTATTTGACGTCATAACTGAACTTATTGTTGAACTACTATTTGTTTGTAAAGTGTTAGTAGCTTTTCTATTAATCGATTTTTGTAATTGTTTTGCTTGTGAATCGTTTAAAGTGAAGGAATCATTTTCCTCTTTATTTAAGCTATTATATTCTTTTAAACTTTTAAATTTGTTACTATTAATTGAATGTGTAAATAAACTATTTAAACCAACAATGTCAGAATTTTTTTCATTTATTTTAATAGGTTTTTTTATACTATTAAAAGATTTGCTATGCCTTTCAGATGTCTTGGTATTAGCTTGGGAGGTCATAGTAAATTTTCTAATTTTAAATAACTTAAATAATTGATAAATGTTTTTGTATTAACGGTTTATTTGAAACAATTTTATTTAATTTATTTTTAATATATATGTAAATTGAATGACAGGAAAACAAAATTAATAATAAATAATGTTATTTAAGTACTTTGGTGATTCTCAATAAACTTTTTTTAAAGCTCTGTTCACTTTGACATAAATAATTTAATTCAATATTTTATTAGATTGTAATATATAACTAATATATCTATTACAATTACAATTGTAGATCTTTTTTTATATATCTATTTTTTTTCTTATTTTGATTTTAAGTCATAAATGACATCAAATTCCCTTGGAGCGAAATTAAAGATTGACGTTTTCACTATTTGAATAATTAAAACTCAGTAGAAGAAGATACAAATTGAATGATTATCTTAAATAATATTATAATTATTAATAGTAAGAATATATAAATATCAATAACTATATTCAATTGGAGTTATTAAAACAGAATGTATCGATAACTTTTAACGTATGCGTCAAATCATCAATTGGTATATTGAACCATTCGGTATGATATTTTCTCCCATTTGGATCACAACCATAACAATAAATTTTTGCTTTACCATGTCTTTTCCATAAATATTGGTGTATTTTATTTTCTATCTCATAAACAGTAAAATTACCTTTACCATTATTATAAAATCCTCCATTTTTGTATGATCTAAAATTAGTGTTATATGGCAATATGGGAATCTTAGTATATTGTATAGATGCAGAATTTACTTCATGTTTTGTTTTGATTGATAAATTATTAAATAATTTCGATAATTTCTTAATTGAATTAATTGAATTAGTTTTCTTTTGATGTTTATTTTTACTATTCAAAGTTTCATTATAGGATAATTGTAAATTAGTTATTTTTTCTGGTGTTAAATTTAATACATCATGTTTGCAAACGTTTCGCCATTCGGATAATCTTTTTTCAACTGAGGTTGTAGTCATACCAATCTTACACAAAATCCTAGAACCGTCTCCCCAACTAGATAATTCCGAATTTGGCTTGTTATTGATAACAGAATCATCTACATATAGCCAATCCAGTTTATCCATATTTGAACTCAAATATGAATTATAAAAATTCTCATAAGTATAAATATATATGTATCCTATATATCTAGTCTCATAATCAGATCTTCTCTCAATATTAACTTTATGATTATTTATGCTATTATTGTTGGTATAATTTACAGTTTTCTGAAAATTTATTCTTGATTGACTCTGTATATTAACTTTTCCTATATGATAATGGCAATATTGTTTATTATGAGATACTTCTATTTTGCACTGTACACCTTTTGTTGTTATGCCTAAGACATCTCATCACAGATGTTGCGATTTAAAATAGTACTCAACGATCGAAAGCTTTAAGCTATGTAGTAAAAAAATTTAAAACTCAAACTATTTGTTCTATTACAAATTATATAATGGTATAGGTATATGTATATATATGATATTAATTGACTATTTTTACAAGTTATTCAAGTAGTACATACAGATCATTCATCCGTTGGCTAGTTTGTATTATTTCTTTTAGCTGATTTTCTCTTACCCGAATGGATGTTTAATCACAATAATTAATTTTTTGAAATATATTCAGATTCCATTCCGAAATTATAATTTCGAATATGGCGATGGATATTGTAAAAGATATTGGAAAAATAGCATACATATATACAAAAAGCATAACAACAACTAAAAGTTGTAAAATAATACGTTCTTTAAAAACTTAAATCATGTAATACTTTATGATTTTCATTTTTAAAGTGTTTTAAACCATAGGTGGATATACAAAACAAATATTATTAAAGATGAAACCTATTATGTTGGTTGGGCACGAACGTCCATTAACCCAAGTTAAATACAATAGAGAAGGTGATTTAGTTTTTACATGTTCCAAGGATAATGTTGCCAGTGTCTGGTATTCCATCAATGGTGAAAGATTAGGTACTTTAGAAGGTCACACTGGTGCCATCTGGACTATTGATGTTGATCCATTCACTGACTGTTGCATAACAGGTAGTGCTGATTATTCTATCAAAGTTTGGAATGTCTCTAACGGTAAAGTTGTTTACACATGGAATTCTCCAGTTCCAGTTAAAAGAGTTGAGTTTTCTCCATGTGGTAATTATGTTTTAGCTGTTTTAGATGATGTTATGAGATACCCAGGTTCTATTAACGTTTATGAAGTCAAAAGAAACGCTACTACACATGAAATTGTTGAATACGTTGAAGAGCCAATCTTAACAATTAATACACAAGAAGGTCACAAGGGTGTTACCGTTGCTGGCTGGTCTACTGAAGGTAAATATATTATTGCTGGTCACAAAGATGGTAAAGTTAGTAAGTATGATGCTAAAACTGGTGAATTTTTAAATTCCATTGATGCTCATAAGCAAACTATTGGTGACATTCAATTTTCTCCAGATCGTTCATATTTTATCACATCTTCAAGAGATTCTGCTGCTCATATATTTGATGTCGAAACTTTTGATAAGTTAAAAACTTTCGAAGCTGATTGTCCATTAAATACTGCCTCAATTACACCACTAAAGGATTTTGTTGTTTTAGGTGGTGGTCAAGATGCCAAAGATGTTACTACCACAAGTGCTAGTGAAGGTAAATTCGAAGCCAGGTTCTATCACAAAGTATTTGAAGAAGAAATTGGTAGAGTCAAGGGTCATTTTGGTCCATTGAATACCATTGCTGTCGATCCACAAGGTACCTCTTATACATCAGGTGGTGAAGATGGTTTTGTGCGTATCCATCATTTTGAAAAATCTTATTTTGATTTCAAGTATGAAGTTGAAAAAGCTGCTGAAGCTAAACAACACATGCAAGAAATTGCTGCATAGAATTGTTCGTTGGTAATGAACTTTTATAAAACTATAAAATAATATAAAAAATAATTGTGTGTATATATAATACATAAGAATATAGCATTGTGCAATTTAAATTCTAATGATATCGTTAAGACAAATAAGCAAAAACTTTTCATTTTACAAAATCTATAATATTCTTGGGATGGAATACAAATCATTAAACTAGGCTATTTATCATGCTAATATGTGTATGCTTTCAACAAATCAGTTTAACAATGATCTATTGTAATAAAATCCTATATGTCCTAAATGTCTATAACTTTAATTCTATTTTAAATACATTAGAAGATATCATTAATGATAACTCAAGACTAGCATTTAAAATAAAAACCTACAAGTGACCTTGTCTATTCACCAATTCCAATCATTTATCTTCTACTTCTTTCAGCTTTTAGTTTTTCTAATTGTTCAGCCTCCTTTCTAGCATTAGCAGCAGCTTGTTTTTGTCTTAGGATGTCGGCATCGCTATCCATTCTTTTCTTTGGATCACCGTCTTTCTTTTGATTCTTGGCAGCATCCTGTTGCTTTTTCAAATTCTTAGCTCTTGCTAAATCCCTTTGGTTACCTCTAGCCATCTTGAGTCACTATATTGAAATATTTTATTGGTCAATTGTAATAATTAGTATACTTATCAGAACTAAATCTCAACTTGTAGAAATCTTTTGAAAGAAATCATAATTGTTAAAATATCAAATTGATCATTTATTTTAGTTGAAGCATCGTTTACAGTACAGAGGTAATTTAATGCTCTAAAAATTAAGTTTCGCAAACGACTTTTTGAACTTTTACATAGTTAAGATCGAACTTCGGGTAATAGTAACTTGGTCAAACTCCACATTTATACAAAAATGGACGTCACAGATGAGAGTGGTTATATTTTAAGTCTTCATTTATTAGTTTACATTACAAAATTCTCAAATAAAAGTAATCAAATATATTTATAATTTTTAAATAGAACTTATTTATGCATAAATTTTTTAACATTTTGTCACCAAAAAGTTTTTCAAATGTTTTAAAGTAAATTATATGAAAGTAATGTTTAAAATTAAAATTTTTTTCTTAAATATAAAACTGTAAATAAAATGAGATACTTGAACAAAGGCTCATGTGGTTTTCAGCAATAAGACCAATCAATATGCTTACAAGTGAAATATTTATCCTTTTTCTCTTAATAAGATATCTGTTCATTAAGGAAGTATCACGACGCTATTAGTAAACAATATATTGTACAAGCGTCGCTGGATAAATTACTGCAATTTAGTACATTTCCAATTTAACTGAATTAATAAATTTATACTTTTCTAAGATAATTGAAAATCGTCACTAAAGTTCAATGACTGAACGAACATATAATACTCAAACAAACTAGCTAATAGTCTTCATTTCTTAAATGATTGCGAAGCTTCATTACAACATTCACTAAATCTTTAATCATTTTGTCTTTGCATCTTCCCTGCACGAACATGTCCCTGATAAATCTCATAGAGAAAATACTGCCACACACGATAAATAGGAGATCCCTGTAGGAGGGTTATCTTAGCTTTAGGCAAGTATTTGTGCAGGCATGTGGATGCATTCCTGCACACAAAAACTGCACACTGCCACGAGATGTTCTGGCAACAAAACCATTCCAGACTAATTGGCGCAGGACTTGTTAACTGTTTTTAAGAAGCCCTGCCAATAACGCGTAGGAAAATACTTAAAACAAGCTTATTTTTAATATCATTTCACCCAATTTCAGAGACATTTCCGAGTGGAACTAAATTGTTTAGTTCCTTCTATTATGTTTTCTTAAAAGTAAATATTTACAGTTATATAACCTTTCGGGAAGAGGGAGAAAAATAAAAATTCCAATTTTTCTAAATTCGTTAAAAAAAGAAAGAGCGAAAATTGAAAAAACAGAAAATATCAATAACTGTAGATTCGAAAAATTTGGAAAATTAATAAACAATTAAACAATTTTAATCAATAAAAATTAATTAATGGATACTAATACAATAATTTTATCAAACAATTTAAGGGTTTATCTATTTGATTAGGAACTTCTAAATTAAAATTTCCTTTTTTCTCAGAATCAATTTCTAATTAGTCTTTATCTTTTAGTTATTATAGTTGTTGTCCTTGTTCTTTGTTTTCAATCGAAAATAAAACCAGTTTATAATTACAACATAAATATAGAAACAATGTCTCACGAAGGTGAAGAAGATTTATTAGAATACTCCGACAACGAACAAGAAATTCAAGTCGATGCTGATAAGGCTGTTGAAGCTACTGAAACTGCAACCACCGAAGAAGCCACCGAGGGTGATGACAAGAAAGGTTCTTATGTCGGTATTCACTCTACTGGTTTCAAAGATTTTTTATTGAAACCAGAATTATCAAGAGCTATCATCGATTGTGGTTTTGAACATCCTTCTGAAGTTCAACAACACACCATTCCACAATCCATTCACGGTACTGATGTCTTATGTCAAGCCAAATCTGGTTTAGGTAAGACCGCTGTTTTCGTTTTATCTACTTTACAACAATTGGATCCTGTTCCAGGTGAAGTCTCTGTTGTTGTCATTTGTAACGCAAGAGAATTAGCTTATCAAATTCGTAATGAATATCTAAGATTCTCTAAATATATGCCAGACGTTAAGACTGCTGTCTTTTACGGTGGTACTCCAATCAAGAACGATGCCGATTTATTAAAGAATAAAGAAACTGCTCCACACATCATTGTTGCTACTCCAGGTAGATTAAAGGCTTTGGTAAGAGACAAGTTAATTGATTTATCCTATGTTAAGAATTTTGTCATCGATGAATGTGACAAGGTCTTAGAAGAATTAGATATGAGAAGAGATGTTCAAGACATTTTCAGAGCTACTCCAAGAGATAAACAAGTTATGATGTTCTCTGCCACTTTATCTGAAGAAATTAGACCAATTTGTAGACGTTTCTTACAAAATCCATTAGAAATCTTCGTTGATGATGAAGCTAAATTAACTTTACATGGTTTACAACAATACTATATTAAGATTGAAGAACGCGAAAAGAACCGTAAATTAGCTCAATTATTAGATGACTTAGAATTTAACCAAGTTATCATTTTCGTTAAATCTACCAAGAGAGCTAATGAATTAACTAAATTATTAAACGATTCTAACTTCCCAGCCATTACTGTCCATGGTCACATGAAACAAGCTGAACGTATTGCTCGTTACAAGGCTTTCAAAGAATTTGAAAAACGTATTTGTGTTTCTACTGATGTCTTTGGTAGAGGTATCGATATTGAACGTATCAATTTAGCCATCAACTACGACTTAACTACTGAAGCTGACCAATACTTACACAGAGTGGGTAGAGCTGGTAGATTTGGTACCAAAGGTTTAGCTGTCTCTTTCGTTTCTTCTCCAGAAGATGAAGAAGTCTTGGGTAAAATCCAAGAACGTTTCGATGTTAAGATTGCCGAATTCCCAGAAGAAGGTATTGACCCATCCACTTACTTAAATAATTAAGTTGCACCTAATTCTAGCAATTCTCTCATATATACGTTATCACTAAATAAATAATCAAATTTCATAAAACTATAAAGTTTATTCATAAATCAAGCCATGAAGAGAAAGGAAGTGGAATTGAATTTTAAATGATTAAATATTTTTATAAGTATAATGTTTAACTGAATGTATTATATAGTTCTTTAAAATCTACAACTGTTTTCTATTATTATATATTTATCTTAGCAATAAAAACAAAACACCAATAATTCACTGTCACTATAATTATTAAGATCAAAAGGGTATTTTCACAATTATTATTTTATTTTTTTATTTATTAAAAAGAGATTTGTAAATAGTATGACAATATATATTTGAATATATATAATTTCTTGCAAACTTCCATTTTAACGGTAAGATTTTTGGAATCTAGATCTAGCACCTTTACCACCGAATTTCTTTGGTTCTGGTTGTCTAGCATCAGCGATTAATAAGGTTCTGTCGTAAGAGGTGAAAGCCTTCTTTAATTCGTTCTTAGATTGTTCATCAACGTATTTTTGATGGTAAGCAACTAAACCCTTAGCAATAGCTTGTCTGATAGCGTAAACTTGAGAGACGTGACCACCACCAGTGACTCTAATTCTGATGTCAACGTTAGCGAACTTATCTAAACCAACTAATAATAATGGTTCGTAGACTTTGTATCTTAAAATTTCTGGTTCAACTAAAGTGATTGGGGAACCGTTGACCTTGATCAAACCTTTACCAGCCTTAACATGGGCAACAGCAGTGGCAGATTTCTTTTTACCGAAAGTCTGTAATAATTATAAATAAATACTATAAAGAAATATAGTAATTAAAGGAAATGTTAGTAAAATTAACTCTTGCAATAAATTATGATTATGATTATTATTATTATTATTATTATTATTATTATTATTATTATTATTATTATTATTATCTAATGAAACTGGTTTATGACAACGTTATCCATATATTAAAATTAGTACATGCATATAATATTTCCACATACCATTCATATTTTAGCTCATAAATAAATATGCATATAATTGATATAGTCTTCCACAAATCATTTTATCTTAGTAGTTTAAGTAATCTTTGTAAAGTTCTGTTAAATTTCATAAGTCATAGAATAACTTCTTTTTGTTTACAATTATATGATAAAGTCAATTAAGTATATTTTATTAGAATTTCGCATTACTTCATTTATTGATATTATTTTGATTGAAATTATTTTGGAACATAATTTACATAGTTTTTGCAGGAATAGTTACTTATTCATAATATTTATAACAATAAATAAGTTTTGATTTCTTGGTATTTCCAACTCTTTCTAATCAATGGATTATAGTATTTTCTAATCATAATTTGTTACAAGGAACCAACATAGTATTAACTAATTTCAATTCGATCAATAATAATATAAAAAATCTTAATGTAATTATTTTGTTTATCAACATACTTGGACACTTGGGACAGCAGACATCTTGTGTTTATTCTATGGTTTCTTTAAATGGAAAAATATTATTTAAAACAAACGAATAAGATACTTATCAAATATTTAAATAAATAAATGTTAATATACACAATAGAGGGTAAGATAGAAGAAGTCATTGATTAATACCATTAATCACAAAATTTTTGTTACTATTACGAAGATTGAATATTGAATACTGAATACTGAACATTGAAAAATTATTATCAAATTAGTGAAAACATAGTATGAGATTAAACTCGGTGCGTATTATGGCAATTACTATTATGTTATTTTTTAATTTTCACTACTAATTGAATAATAATTTACTAGATACTGATGGGATATTGTTGAAATGAAAAAAATGAACGATTTTAAATTTTTTTTGTGAGTTCCCAAAATTATTTTTTCATTTCGATAGATTTTTCAAAATTTTTCAAAAAGAAAAAAGATGAAATTAAAATAAAACAAATAATTGAGAATAAAGTTGGGTCAGATAGTTTAGTAGCTGTCATTATATGCCACTTCTAGTATTTAGTAGTTTCAATTTTTTACAAATTAAGGTAGTTATATAAAAATTAGATTAAATCATTTAGCTTCAATTAATAACAATAGTAACTATTTTATAATTGTTGAATAGTACTATTATGAGATGTATTTGATACACTCAATTATACAACGTTGAATATGTATAATGAATTGTATTGCTTTCAGTGATGAAATAAGATCGCCAATCAAAATTATTATATTTGTCGAGTGAAATTTACATACAGTTGTGAATAATATATACTTGTGAAGCAGATATTTGGTTTTTATCATACATTAATGCAGTTTTTGACGGCATTGAATAATTATTATTTTACTTTTATTCTAGATTTCCTCAAAATAGACAATTGATGAATCTTTTAATTTGATAATACATATGTATATATGTGTACTATCATTATATGGAAGATTAATAGTCACGTGTGAAAATTCATTACAGTAATATTAGATATATTATCGGAGGTGTAGAAAAAGATGAAACTTATGAAACCACATCAAATCATCTGGATTTGGAAAGATGGTTATGATTAGTCAATTATATATAGAGATTTATATTCGACAAAATCTTGTAAATTATCGAGGCTAATCATAATTAAAACACACATTAATATGTATATATATCTTCAACTGCATTGATGACCGACATACTATACCGCCTGTTATATATTAATATTTGAGGATCATCATGTATTAAAATGGACAATAAAACATGTGACCACTATTTGAATATATTTACATTAAGGGAGACAGAACAGTAAGAAAATACTATGAATATCACACATGTTGTAATGCATACGTTATGAACAATAATTATTGCAAGGAATAGCGACAAATTATAGTTATATCCTGACTACACGTATAATAATAGAAAAAAATAAAAATAAAGATACTATCAAATGAATATATTTGGTACAATATATTCACAGACAAATGACGTTTACGGAAAGAAAAAAATCAATTTTAAATTTACACAAGTCAAAGATATTATTCTTTAAAATATTTAGTAAAAAGATATTTAATTTTGTTGGCAAAATATTTTGTGTATAACCTGAGGTGTATGGGTGTAAAGTTGTTTACAGTCCTACAATAAATTGGACTGTAAAAGTTTTTATAACTCCGTACATTACATATAAAAATTATTGAATTTTCCAGAAAAAATTAAAAAAGTTTTCAAAAAAGATAACATTTTAGAAACTTTTAAAAGTATCACGGAATAAGTAAATTCAAAATCAAGAAATGATTTATGAAGGTAAAATTGCTAAGAACAAAAGGTAGCGACATGTGATATTTTTTTCTTATCATACTAATCTTGGAAGATAAAATATAATAACATGTGGTACAGATGCGTATTAGAATACTTCTTTTCTGACTATTTATACGGAGCCCATGGTCCACTCTTGCTTCTTATGCACAGGACAAATAACAACTTAGACCGTAGGTAAAAAATAACTATATAAGAGAAAAAGCTGTAGTACATTCATTGGTGTTAATTAAACATCAGGTCACGTCTATTTGTACACCAACTTATCTCATGTGCTGCTTATAAAACTTTATAATGTTGTATGCTTGCACTAGCTGGAATAAAGCAATCCTTATTTAACTTCTAAGTCATGTGATAGATAATAACGGAACACACATTTATGGGGTTACTGTATGGTAATAAACATACACACATGGAATGTTAGCGATAATATTAAATGACACTGAAAAGTGACGTTAATAAGTTAGAGACTAATATTAAGGTAATATGATTTATATTCTCTTGAATACAATTAATTATATACGAACATTGAATCGAATAAGTGTCCTGATAGATATTAATGTATAATTTGATAAAGCTATTAATAATTAATATTTAATGAAAAAATGAAACAAGATAAAATATAATCAATTACATACAATGCTGTCTTAACTTATCTATACAAATGGAAAATTCGTATATGTAAATCAATGTTGTACAATATTTTTTCTCATTAATAAAAGTATTACAAAATTCGAATTGTCTTTTACAAGACAGCAAATAAAGATTATTAGTGACATGACTAGTTCACTTTTAATTTTTTCAAATTCATAAAAAAAACGATGGTTTATTGTATGGCGGCACATATTGGTGCACTTTTTTCAATTTTTCAATTTTTCAAATATTTTTCCAAGTTCGAGGAAATGTAGAACAGGAAAAAATTTTTATAATAATAATAAAATTTTCAAATATTCATTCTCGGTGTAAACTCTAAGTACAGGTAATAATTATTCAGTAACAATAACCAATAATTAACTTTTGAATCTCCAACAGCCATAATAAACTATTCAAATTGCCATTAATATTAGTATATCAATATATGAGAAATCGGTATATTTTAGATATTTATCGTAATATTAGTATTATATAAATTGTAATATCTTTTGTTTCATTTTAATCTTGCCTTTTAAATCACCAGGAATCAAGTAACAATGGGTATGTACATAATGGAATACAACAGAAAAAAATTGATTGATAATGCTTTTGTATTAATAGATAGCAAACATTAAACTTAAATATGATATTATATTCAAGATAATACGAATTCATGAGGAGTAGTAATGCATTTATTTAAAGTTTTTGAGTATGACTGAACACGATTAATTTTATTCTTCCAAATAAATGATAAGAAACTTCAAGAATGTAAAATTTAATATTAACAAACCGATTATATATAAAATACAATGTTATTGATATGAACGTACACACAATGAATAATTGAACGGAATAATTTGAATGAATGTTATAATACATTATATTATATCTAAACTTTACAAATAACTATGATAATTGGAATAACGAGATTCTTTTTTTGTTTATTGATTGTAAATGAAGATGTGATTACAATATATACATTTGTGGATTAATGAAAAGTTTTTGCAATTGAATTCCTGATTATATCATTTTTAACATGTTAAAATGTCTTCAATTCAATATTTAAGATAATTTTTAATGAGTTTACTACACCCTAAGATTTAAATAAATAAATGAACTATTTACTTTTACCAAATTAATGTGAAATAATTATATTAACCTTAAACATGTCAATCACAAATTTCTCTAAATTTGAATAAAAAATACTAACAGTTTTTTAATTTTTTTTGCTTTTTATAACAAATTAAATTATATCATATTACTCAGCTATCTCCAAGAATTTACCAATTTTGAAGAACCACTTCAGAAAGAACTGGCAAGAACGTGTCAGAGTCCACTTCGACCAAGCTGGTAAGAAGGCCTCTAGACGTGATGCCAGAGCTGCCAAGGCTGCTGCTATTGCTCCAAGACCATTGGACTTATTAAGACCAGTTGTCAGAGCCCCAACTGTTAAATACAACAGAAAGGTCAGAGCTGGTAGAGGTTTCTCTTTAGCCGAAATCAAGGCTGCTGGTTTAACTGCTGCTTACGCCAGAACCATTGGTATTGCTGTTGACCACAGAAGACAAAACAGAAACCAAGAAATCTTTGACGCTAACGTCCAAAGATTAAAGGAATACCAATCCAAGATTATTGTTTTCCCAAGAAATGGTAAGGCTCCAGAAACCGAACAAGTTTTATCTGCTGCTGCTGCTTTCCCAATTGCTCAACCAGTCACTGACGTTGAAACCAGAGCTGTTGAAGACAATGGTGTCTCTGCTTACCGTACTTTAAGATTAGCCAGATCTGAAAAGAAATACAAGGGTATCAGAGAAAAGAGAGCCAGAGAAAAGGCTGAAGCCGAAGCTGAAAAGAAGAAATAAGCTAACTTCTAATAAATAAATATTTAGTATTATAAATTATAATTTTTCTTCATCATATTAATTTAACTTTTCTATTACTTCTGTGTATTTATATAAATTAAATATTTTTGAGAATATTTTAATTAAGATACTGAAACAAAATTTTAATGAATCAGTATAATTATCAACCATAATTACTTGCAATAAAAACTTAATCAATGTACTCATGATCAAATCATTCCATGATTTGAACTTCATAAATATCATTAAGAAATTATATAATTTTAATTAATTCGTACATGCCTGTATACTAGAAATATAATAGGTTTGAATATTAGCTGTCATAGTGACCTTACTTTGCTTTTTTCGGAGAACGCTCCTTTAAACTTAACTTGATAGCTTGATCAATCATCTGTTGTTCTAATTCATTCAAGTTGTTTTGTGATTCAGGATTGTTTCTGTTTGAATCTGAAATCAATCTGTTACTTACATGAATAGCAGTTGCATTAGCGGCTCTACGTTCAAGTTTGTTTATTTCTTTTTCTAATTTTTCTTCCCAGTTTGGACGAATAGTATCTGATTTGATAATAGATCCCCCAAGATTATTATCTGTAATTTGCAAAATTGACTTCATACTAGAACCCAATGTAACACTTGATTCGCTTTTGGGTAGATCAGTATCTCCATCACTAATAACTTTACCAATTGGTTTATTTTTATCAGATATTCCAAAATCATTTAAATTTACTGAATGATAACCACACTCTCTATCTTTCTTTGGTGTATATGTTATTGAAAAGTCTGGAATTGCACAATAAGGACATTTGGCGGGTTCTGAAGTTAATAATCTTGGATCAATTTCCTCCTCATCCTTTTCATCCTCATCATGTGGGAAATGTGGTGCTGCTCGCTTTATTTGAACAAAACATTCTGTACAGATTGGCTGCTGACAACATTTTGAATAATTTAAATTGTTTGGATAATATAAGAAACATATTGGACATTCAGCACCATTTCTATATAAATTTAATTTTAGTTGATCGTTTGGTAAATATTTATCAGGATTGTCATTTTTTTTGGCCTTTAATTTCAAATCTTTATTATATAATTTTTTTTCTAAGAAAATATTATTTTGAATTTCCTGCCACATTATTCTTTTTTTATACAATCTTGCTTTAAAAATCATATTATGCATTCTTTTCTTTTCACGTTTTGACATATTACCTAATTTATCATTAATTAAATAATCAAATTGTGGATTATTTAAGTCACCGATTGGAATTCCTTCAAATTCTTCTAGATCTTCATCGAATACAGAATGTAATGGTAAACCATCCACAATTTTAATTAATTCTTCATCGGTCCAAGAATCATCATAATCTTGCAATGGAGTATAAAAAGGTGCCAGTTTTCTACTTCTAATTAAAAACTTAACGATTTTTGCATTGTAATCTAATTTATCAAAACTGTAACAACCATAAGGAGCTAAATAACCACCATCTACTGATTTTTTATAATTCACAACAAGTTCTTTGGCTTGTTTTTCCTTTTGTAACTCTCTTTGTTGTAAAGATTTTCTGCCATTATCTATATTGTTTTTATAGGCGTTACCTGGTAGAGATGAAGTACATCTCCTTCTTCTACTTTCATCCCTATCTGAACCATTATTCAAATTTGATTGACTACCATTTTGATAACTTTGCTGATTATCATCTTCCAATTTTGTAGGAACATTACCCATATTTAATTGTTTATTTATATTTTTAATTGTTAATTTAAGATTGTATTAAGCTCCAGCTCCTTTAAAAAAAGATTTTTGATATTATGATTTTTTAACCTAAAGTAGCACTTTAGGGTAGTTATTTTTATTTGAAGTTTATTTAATGCTTATGTTTTAATATTTTAATATATATGAAAGAATATTATTAAATAATGAATAAGGGAACTGCAGGAATAACAGCTCTGTGATATAATTAATTAAAATGATTTTGTAATTAGTAAAATAATCTTAAAAATATTCACACTAACTACAATCGTTAATTGTTGTTATAATTATGATTCAAATCCTACCATTAATTATATTTTTCTAAAATTTTCTTATTTTTTAATCTTTTTAGATATCTTTCCTGCGTATTATACGTGGTTTTGATATTTATTATCTCCAAAAAAAAAAAAAAATACAGTTAATGGTAATAAAATATTAGAAGAAATTATTTACCGCTAAACTATCATTTTCGGATAAATAAATAATGCGTGTAGTTCTCTAAATGCACAATCACAAACAATTTGTTTTATCATTATGAAGATTGGAAAACAATTTATCTAAATATATAATGATACAATCATATAACAATATTCTAAACCATTGTATGAGGCATACCTAGCATAATTCACATTAATGAATAATATAAGTTATTACCTGTTAAATTGAGTTATTTAAGTTATAATGAAAATATCAAAAATTAAGTTAACACTACTAATAAAGAATATTTAATGTTTTTTTTTCTTTTTAAATAAGAAAAGATGTTATTTAATATATTTACTTATTTTATTTTTTAATTATCTAATTTATAATTATACTTATTATAATTATTAGTGAGATTGATGCAGCTTTATTTTTTTTTATTTTGATTTTATTCTATTTTGGTTACATTAAAAGTCAATGAATTTTTAATGTTATTTAATCTTGACTAATCTGTAACTAAATTTGCTAATAATTTTAATTTGATGGCTTCTAATTGATTGTGATTTAAATGATTGAATTCTTCTGATAGATTAAAATCTAATAATTGTAAATTTTGGACAAGAATCTTAATTTCATTGAAATTTAAATTTTGTTCATTATTAATAGAAAAAGCTTCCATTTCAGGATTTAATCCAATGCCAGTCGACACAATTCTTAATTCATCAAAATATTTTTGACATAGACATTGTAGTGAATTTAATCTTTCTAATGGGTCATACTTCAATATGTTTGTCAGCAAATTTACTGTAATTTCATCTTCTTTTTTAAATACATTATTTAATGGTATTGGTTTAATTTGTGGGAATTTATGTTCCATATAATTTGAATTCATTGCACAAATCTCTTGTTTTGATGGTGTACCTAAGATTTTAATAATTTCTACTAATTGATCAATACCACTTTCACCAGGAAACATTGGTTGACCTAATAATAGTTCAGCCATTACACAACCAGTTGACCAAATGTCAATTTGATTTGTATAATTTGTTGAACCAAAAATCAATTCCGGAGCTCTATAATATCTTGAGCAAATATAAGAAACGTTTGGATCCGTTATTTTTAATTGCTTTGCACTACCAAAATCACAAATTTTCAATTCAAAAGTATTTGGATTAACTAGTAAATTCTGTGGTTTGATATCTCTGTGGCAAACATTAATATTATTATGTAAATAGTTTAACGCTTTGAAAATTTGATACATATAACATTTAATTTCAAATCTTGGCATCGGTGATCTTTGATGTACGAAATGTCTTAATCTCTGGTATAACGATTGTGGCATATAATCTATTATTAAATTTAAATAAATTTCATTATGCGAATCTTTTTCATAAAAAAAATATTTCAAGTTAATTACATTTTTATGATTAATTAATTTCATAATTTCTAGTTCTCTATTTTTAAACCTTTTATCTTGTAATACTTTTTTGATGGCCACTAATTCATTTGTTTCAATGATCGTAGTAGTAAATACAACACCAAACGAGCCATGACCTATAACTTCAGTAGTAGGATAAGAAATAGTGATTGGCTCGTCATCATCATCGTCTCCTTCCGTGCTACCATTATTAACCTTGTTATTATTATTACCCTTATTATCGCTAGTATTAGTATTAGTATTATTATCTTTATCATTAATATTATCATTATTGGTATTATCATTAATTAATCTATCATTATCGTTACCCTCATTATTATTGTTGTTATTATTATTGCTGTTATTATTATTATCATTATGTTTATTATTTACAAAATTATCATTATCATTATTTATATTTGTTTTGAATATTGAATAGTATTTTATTTTATTTTTGATGTTACCAAAATATACCTGTTTGTGTACAATTGTAGTACCATTATTCGACATTATAACAACAATTTTATTCTTCTTCTAGTAAACCCAAATAACTAATATGTGATTATATGATAATTCGTAATTATACCTTTTTTCCCTTTCTCAAGAAAATTTATCTACAGTCAATAATTAATAACAAATTGAATATAAGTTAATGATTACTCTTAAATCAACTACCTAATAATGTAATAATGTAAAAATATAATATACTGAATAATAATATATAAATTGGCAATCGTAAACTATAAACTATAAATTACGATTTTTAAGAAAAAAAACCCATATTGTAATTATTAATTTAAGAATATAGTGTAATATTATAGGATAAGGATAACAAGCCATAGAAACAAATATAATTATCGTAACTTAATTATAAAAACAAAACAAAAAAAAAAAATCATGCATATAATATTAAAAGGAGATTATAACGTTTTTCTAGTTTTTCATGAAAAAATATATGCATAACCAGTAAGTAACATAATTAACATAATTAACATAATCGATTTACACATTTCATCAATCTCAAAGTCCAGTACAATAAATGAATATTTTTCATGGGCATACACACACACTCATGTGCTTATGTACGCTATTGAGTTAGTTTCTGAACGCGGTAAAGATTGACAGCCACTAAATTTTATTAGTTTTTCTGGAAAATAGTCAAGCGTTGAGAATTGGTTGTATGTGGAAAAAACATGGAAATTTCCCTGTTTTTATAGCCACATGATTTCAATATGTAATGAATTCAGTAGATTTGATAGATTTGATAGATTTAATAGATTTAATAGATTTAATAGATTTCAAACGTTTTGTCTTTGGAACATATCATCATGGATTTTAACTTGTATTATGGTTATTTTCATACCGTCACATTTCAGTTTATATGCTAATGGTTTTATTGCAGTGCAATTTGACTTTTTATGTTGCTTGTCGGGTTTATAATTTTTGAGTGTTTTCTTTTTTACCATGGAGATTGTGGGTGATGCGTATTACCCTGTCGTTGAAATGGTTAATACCAATGTAATTCTATTATACTATATTATATTATATTATACTATGCTATATTTTAGACACGAGGACATATTTTTACTATAATTTAGAACTGGAAATAATATAATCTTCGCCAGTTTTAATATCTTTAATCAAACCTTGACACGCTACCTTGATCAAAGTCTTTTCTTCGTTTGATAATTTATTTTTCAGTAAGCATGTTAAATCAATTTCACGAATATCACCAGATTTTCTATTTAATTTAACTGGGATTGCAAAGTAATCTAAATTTAATTCAGCCATTCCTGTTATTTCTTTTAGTTTATCTTGTAAAAATTTACCATTTGGTAGATTTGGCAAGTTGATGTAACAAGGTAGATTATTTTCATTACTTGATGTTTCATCGTTATCAAAATTAATTGTCTTCAAAATTTCATTGATAAAATAATAACCAGCAAACGCCATTGATAAGGTGGCAGAACCTTTCCCATTTTTTGCTTTGACAATTTCATCTCCACCAAATTGAATTTGATTAATTAATTGTTTGATTTCAGCCTCATTATATATTAATGATTTATTAATTAATAATGGAACGATTGTATTACCTGAATGTCCACCAATCACCATTATATTATTATTATTCAATTTTTTATTATATTTCTTAATATTTTTAAATGAGTTTTTTTTATTATTTTTCTTGGAGTTCAAATAATTTGTTAAAAACGTATTTGCTCTAATTAAATCTAACATTGTAATACCCATGACTTGTCTTGGATTGAATTTACCCATCAATTTCAATGTCTCGCAAACTACAGGCACTAACGAATTAACAGGGTTCGAAATGATTAATAATTTTGTATTAACTGAACAATTTTTACCGTATTCAATTGTTAAATTTTTAACAATTTTTGCATTAATCTTGAATAAATCATCTCTTGTCATGCCAGGTTTTCTTGGAATACCAGCAGTGATCACTACAATATTAGCATTTTTTAAAATGTCACCCAATTGATTATTAGAGCCAATGCAATCGGAATTCGTATTGATATGATCTAAATCTTTTGAAATACCAAAAGTGATATCATTAATATCATATAGTGATAATTCAGAAATGTAAGGACTCAATTTTAATAACAAAGATAGCGGTTGACCAATACCACCAGAAGCACCTAAAACGCAAACCTTAACCATACTCGTAGTCTCAAATGTTTATATTTATTTATATATGTATATTCTTTTTTCTCTTTTCAAAGAAATATTAACAAACTGTTACTTTTATATATTGATGAATATTACCCTAAAAAATATAATTCAGATATTATACAATGTAAACATATAAACAATTACAAATTGAATTAATGACTATTCTTGTTGTAAATATTGTCATTTTTCAGTTACTTATATATATGTGTATATATGTGTGAATTAATATATTTTTGTATTTTTATCGTTACAATAATTGGTTGTAAACTGTATGAATCATTTAATAAATTTTATTACTACAGTTTTTATAGTCTCACTTCTCGGCTTTAAAGAAATTATCAATAATAAAATGAATTCAGAAATGAAATATTACCCAGGAAAATATTGACGTTCACACTTAAAAAAACTAAAAAGAGCAAAAATAGGAAAAAAGTTTACAATTTTATACGGGGTTTCTCTTTGCAATCCCAACTTTAATATATTTATGTTCCATCTCCAATAAATTACCAAGCCTGATTGTGGGAAAGTAAAAATAGAAAATGAATCATTCTTTTCGGCTGAATGGAATCATACAAAATCGTTACTCTTAATATATTTTTATTTTAATTATAATAGTTATTTGTATATAAGGAATTGGAAGATTTATTTCATGAGGTTACAACAAATGGAAAAAAAATTATTAACTGAAAAAAAATTATTAACTGAAAAAAAAAATAATAATCTATTAAACACTGATAGTTAATTATTTGTATATATTAGTTAAAAATTATTATTATATGCAGAAAGTATATCAACGTTATCATTGTTATCATAATAGTTATAATTGTTATGATAATTATCAACATCTATTGTATTATAATCACCATTGACTAATCTGTCTAAAATTTCATCAAAATTTTTATTATTCGTTAATGGTTCATGTTGTAATTTATGTTGTAATATGATTTGTAAAAATCCATAATTTTTGTGAATTGATAATAACATTTTTGAATTACAATTGAATTTTTTTTTATTTTTTAGATTATTAACATTTTTAATTTCATTATTCGTATTCATAATTTGACCACCGTTTACAAATGAATTATTATTTGTTTTTGAAATAATATCATTGCTAATATTATTTTCTTTAAGTTTTTCTTGTTTACATTTATAAAGCTTTGAAAATACTCTATAATCTTTGATATTTCTTGATTTATATATTACAAATGCTAATCCTGTTGATTTGAATATTACGTCAATAATATTAGTAAATAAATATTCAATTTGATCTCTATTAGGTGTAACATTTGTAATTTGAAATTGCTCTAATGGTATTGTTGCTGATATATCTAAAATTAAATCATTAAATTTTTGTTTTTCATTAAGAATATATTTAAATTGTTCAAAATTATGTAATGAACATGAATTATATAATTTTAATCTTTGAACTTTTATATATCTTGAAAGATTGCTTGTATCTTCATTTGAAAACCTCAATCGCTCATAATCTGGTATTTTTCTTATACGTTTTGGTGTTATTGCTTTCTTTTCTTTATCATTTGATTTTAAACTAATCTTAAACACATGTTCCATTATTCAAATTTTTTGTTCTTACAATATACAGATATTTGTGTATGTTACAATACGTCAACCATGTATGGGTTCTTTAATAATTATCTGTCTGCAAAAAAACATATGTTCCCATATATAAAATATTTGTTTTAAATAAAATGGTTGTTAATTTTTTTCAAGTACTCACAGTTAAAAATTTTAACAACCAAGTTCTTGAAATATGAAAAATTTCCGCTTTTGTATACATCTTCGAATTAAATTTGAAAAGACCCTAAAAACAATACATACAGAAATTGATATAATGCAAAGTTCTTTATCTAAAATAGAATTATACCTTACTATGCAATTATATATGTTTATATATATATATGTATAAATATGCCAAATAAAAAATTTCCTACTTATTTACGAAAATCACAACTTATATGCACTAGATTCTATTATGCTATTCATGATATATTCAATACCATCGCCTTCTAATGCTGCACATTCTATAAATTCATAATTTCTAGTTACTTTATCTGAAAGATTTAGTATTTTAATTATATTGTCTTTTAAGACTTGGATTACTGATCTATCATTTTCCTGTGATAATAAATCTACTTTATTTAATACAATTAAAATCGGAAAGTCATATCCAATTCGATCGCTATTCATATTTATTAAATTTTTAAGCTCATTCAATGATTCTTGATGTCTAATATGTACATTGACATCTATACACCATATTATTATATCTGTCTTATCAAAATAGTTATCCCAAAATGGCCTTAATGTATTTTGACCTCCAATATCCCAAATTGTGATTAAATGACTTGATTCATAAAAAGAATGGATTCGAAATCCTATTGTGGGACTAATTTCAGTGTCGCTTACGCGTTCATTCGTTGGTATTAATTTATTTACAATAGTGGATTTACCTGCATTATCCAAGCCTAACACTAAGCATCTGATTTCTTTATCTTTTCTCTTTTGTTTCTTTATAATTGTCAATAAACCCATGTTGATTTGTTATATGAAATTAAAAAATATTATTCCTATATTTATTACTTTAAAAGATTACTAAAATAAGTTGATTATTCTTGTTACTCAATTTCCCTTAAATTAACTTCTGAACTACCGATAAATTTGACCGATATCATCACAAACATTTGTCAAATTCATTTTATAGATTTCAAATATTCCTAATTTTCAGTTTCATAATTTTCAAAATTCGCGTAATCCACAGTCCTGTTTCTTTTTTTGCTTCGGTTATAAAACATCATTTGTCTAATGATTTGAAGAGTGAACGGCTACAAAATTTATAACATATTAAAAAGGAGTGGTTTGTTAAGGGCAGAGGTTTATAATTGTTTCTAGATTAAAAAAGGACAGTAAAATATCTGTTAAATTTTCAATATGCAATTATTGACTACATTCAAAAACAGTCCAAATTGGATTTTATTTAATCATTTTAATTTAAAATAAACATAATGTATTGATTTATATAATAATTACAAATGAAAGCAAATGTTAAACATGAAATTAAAAATATAAATTAACCGAAGTTAACTAATATTGTATTTAAACAAATTTAGTAAAACATCTTTAATGCATCATTGATTTTTAGTTGCCTGAAAACATTATATATATATATATATATATATGGCAAATCATCTTAGAATATTAGTATTATTATTATTGGATAGTGTTATAATTTTCGTCTAATGTCTTATCTGAATCCAATGTTTCCACGTGAGATTCCGGTATATCATTTAAGCCAGATGGCACTCTACGATCATGAGGGGATATTGATTTTCTATATCTCATAACCATATTTGCAGATTTCAAACCAAATTTCTTAATCAACTTTCTGTAAAATAGACCACAGGCATTACATAAGGTTCTGTTGCCATAAGGCCCTTTTCTCCATTCGGGTGTATCACGATCTTGACAGTGTACGCATGCCATCTTTGCAGTTTCATTTTTACGCATAGACTCTGCGATTAGCAATTCTTCTGTTACGGAATTATGACGCGTTCCATTATGGCTATTTTGTTCACTTGATGATACATCTGAAGGGGAGAGACCTTGTTTGGCAGTAAAGTCATTGTTTATACTACCTGGTGTGTTGTACTGTACATGTAAATCATTTTTGGATAAAGATTTTTGAGGGTGGCCGGCATAGGTATGAGGTCTTTGAAATTGGGAGTATTGTAATCGTGAATTATAATTTTGTTGCTGAAGTTGCGGTAAATGTGTAGAAAACTGTTGACTATCATTATTAACTGGATTAACGATCGAATTTATAACAAAACTTCGAGGGTTATTAATCCCATATGAGTGTTGGATTGGAATATTATTAATTAGCGTGTTTGAAATTTTCCCCGATTTAGTGATAGAGTTGGTTCTCGTTTTTATCGTTGGTTTCTTTATAGCGTAACTCGTGTGAGAATTATCTTGGTTTGGGTGATTGTTTTGCTGTTGTTCAGCACCGTCGATTGGCTTAATTTCAATAGGGTCAGAGTTTGATTTTTTATGGTTTGACGTTATAGGTCTATCGTTCAGTGTTATTTGATATGATGACCCATAAGGTTTGTCAAATAATGTGTTTGCCGATAAATCTGTTTCGCTTCTGCTATTATCACGGCCTTGTCCATTAGTTAAAGTGCCAATCGATGGTAAAACTGTTGCCGAAGGGTCAGTTTTCCTTCTCTCAACGTTGTATTGGAAAGGGTTCGAAAATGACGCGTTTTGTGAAGGTTGCTGTATAAAATTATCATTGTTATTAACTGAACTTGTATGATTTAGTGCTGGTAAATTATATCTTTCATTATTCCTTTGTTTATCTTTTTTTAATTGAATAATTTCATCAAAAACCGACCTATAATTATTGTACGAATTATAGACATTTTGAATTTGTCTGTAGCTTAATGAATCGATTATTGAATTATCCAATGATTGTGCGTTATATGTTATTAAGTTGGGTAGATATGGATATGTATTCTCGAGTGGTTTATATAATGGCAATTCTTGCACCACGTCATTTAACATTTTATTTGCTTGAACTAACCTTGAGATTTTTTCCCTATAAGTATGATTAATTGCATTTATGTCAGAACTTCTATCAATTATAGTTGGATTAAAAGTAATTCTATATAAATTCCCATTGTTATTATCCATTCTTCGAGCGTTATTATTGACATTATTATCAATGTTATTTTTATTGGAGTTCGATTCTTGAGGTACCATGCGTTGTGTCTGAGTAAGATTTGAGTTATTTAATATTGATGGATAATATGGAACTCTGTTTTCAACAGATTGAGTTGCTTTTATTAAAGAGTCTAAAGAGTTTCTACGTTGGTATTGTTCATTAACTAAATGAACATTATTATCTGTGTTGTTATAAGTAGTAATATTATTTCGTTTATTATTAATACTTATTGGACGATTTAAATTTGAATCAAATTCTTTCATAGACTTATTAAGATGAATATTATTGTAAATGCTATTATTTCTTTCGTTCAATAATTGATTAATATTATTAGAAGTTGTTAATTTGTAATTTTTTTGAGTATTGTTGAAATATGTTGCATTTTTAATATCAATTAACTCTTTAGAATGATTTAAGTCAGTAATTAATGATTTATTATCTGATTTTGGTTTAGTATCTGAATTAAAATAATTTGATTGAATATTATTTTTAAATATTAATTTATTATTTGGGTTGTGGTCATTATTAATGAGTTTGATTGTATTGGTTTTTGGAGTTGACATGATTAAATTATAAAAATTCAAAATACCAAAAAATCAAGTTGTAATAAATATATTGAAAAAAAATAATTATAATTTTAATAGTATTTTGATGTTGTTTTTTTGCAGTCTAAATTAAAATCAATTTGAAAACAAAAATAGAGAAAAACAGTATAGAAATTGTCAACAAAAATGAAATCAGCAAAATAAACAATCTTGAACTATTTCGTTGATGAAATTTTAATACGAGATCTAGGAATGTACGCCTTTTGGTATTAAAAGTATTAAAAAAATAATGATTTAGGAAAAATACAGGATATAATAATTTAGAAATAACCGTGTTTCTATGTGAATAATCTGTACGTTTTGTTTTTTTTTTTCTTTTTATGTTTTGTGTTTTAATTTTTTATGCTTGATTAATGTGAGTAGGAATGTCTGTGAGTTTTCAAATTTATTTTTTTCTTTCTTTTTGTAGCAACCTATTCTTAAGAGAATCTACTCGTAAAAACTTGGCGCCAGTGAAATTACCGTATAATATGGTTTACCTTTTTATTATGATATAATATCGATTTTTCTTCTTTTTTTTCAATTTTTTGAGACAAAATATCCGAAAAGAGTAAAAGAAAAGGTAAATTATCTCAGTGACTGATTTGTACCGTACTCAATTGCTGTACAAACTATGGTGAAAAATAAATTAATTTATATCGGTGCGTAAGTTTCTTCACAAATAAATTAAACTAATTTTATGGAAAAAATTAAAAAAAAAATATTAAAACTGTAATTGAAGTTGATATGAAATTTTTGAGAACTGCACGGATGATTCACTTATTACGGTAAAAATAATAACGATAAAAATAAAACTAAATTATTAATAATATTTTTCTTCACTAAAATACCGAAGAAACGTTTTAGGATCTGTATGTTTCTCTTTTTTGTATACTATGATAATATCGATATTATAATAATAGTATACAATCTTATACAGTAATATTTAGATTAGTAGCAATATCACAATAATGCCTATGTTGGCGTTAAATTAATTATTTTTGATAATGGTAAATAGAAACTAAAATAATTTTGTCGTTAAATTTTTGTTTATCGTAAAAATTATAGTTAGTGACAAAAATTAAAATAATAATAAAAATAATAATATATTAAAATCTTTTTAATTTTAAAAATAGATAATAATATTTTATTATGAAAATAATATGACAATAAATTTATTATTTGTAAATTTATTATTTGTAAATCTAATCTTTGAACCGTATTTTAATGTATAATATTAGTAAATTTAATAAATGTAATAACTAGAAGGAAAAACCAATAATATGACAAAATAAGTATACCAAATCAAATAAAAAATATATTGTATCTCTTCTCTATGGATTTTATTAATTAATTCACGTTTTTTCAAAATATGTTCTGAACTCTTGTTTTAATAATGTTAAAATAGATTTTATTATAATCTCAGTGTTCATAAATAATTTTAAAAATTAAATTAACAAAATATTAAAACATCTAATATATTATATTAATAAATTAAAGCGTTTTCAAAACTAATAATTGAAAAAAAATAAAATACTTAGTCTAGAATCAATAACTAATATAAATCTAACAAAAGATATAATAAAATTATTTAATAGAGAACATTTAAGAATTTATGACATTAAATGATTTATTACAAGAAAAAGAATTTGTTTATTAAATTAAATTCGCATATTTATATATCATTTTTTTTACTTCTTTAAGATGATTTAATTTTTAATTAATAATACTTTAAGATGAAAATAATACCTGATCTCTGGATATTCGAAAAGAAACAGAGCAATCTAATTAAAATTAAGTTCTGTAACTAAAATATTTCTTTGTTTCCAAAAAATTCTCATCTATTGACTTATTTGGACACATAAATTATTTTTAAAAAATCATTGCATGAACTCTTTGAAGAATATAATTATTAGAATCTAGACAAGAATAAGTTAAACTCCTCTTTCGATAATTCAAACTCCTCTAACGGTAATTAACATTTACAAAACCTAAAATCTAATAAAAAAATTATGTTAAATTATGAGAGAATTAAGTTCCAATGAAAGTTATGTGGTTCAAAATGATATTAACTATTACGAAAATAATTAAATGCAGAAGACGTTAAAATACAATACAACACATAAATAAATTATCTGAACTAATAAAAAATTAAATACTATAGTATGGTCAAAACCTCAAATGTTACAAAGATATTTTTTTGTATGGGTAATGGTCTATAATGACAATAATTTTATAAAATTAAGAAAATAATTATTAAAAATTTAATTAAGTAACGGTTACGATTACTTCTTTGACCCCAAAAACCTTCTAGTTTGATGTATTTTTTTAACAAATTTTACTATTATTATATTTTTGTGTCTATGATGATAATACCTAATTTTGAACTTTTGTGTCCAAAAAATTATTGGAAGATTATAAATTATTTTTAAAATAATGAATAAAATAGATACACTATAAGATTGGGAACTTAATTTAATTTACTTTCTAGAAGAAGGATTAATTTCAAAAAAGTTTGTTATATATTTTTGTCTTCGATTGCTTTCTATTAAGGAGTATAAAATTCTTTTTTTATGAGCGCAGAAAGGAGAATAAAAGAAAGTAAGTTTTAACATCGTCATGCTAGTTTTTGATCTAGATAAAATTAAAGTGTAGTCGTCGTTTTCTTATCTGCTTTAAATTCTCGAAATAATTCAATGCCTGTATAGCTTCGAAAATTCTTTGACATATACAAATATTAATTAATTTGTTGCATTTTCAATATTAACGGGACACTAGTGATAAAATTAACAAGATTTAACTGTTAATCCAATAATTAAAGTCATCGAATTTAAATTTTGCAATGAAACCCTAACTAATTCATAAATAAAATGATCAAACTCGTCATTAACCATTTACTGATTGCTGTAAAAATTCAGCAGATTCAAAAATTAATAGTAATATTAATATTTTGGGCGAGATAAACCCAAAAACGGTGAAACAATTATTTACTTCAGTCATTAAATTTTGATAACAATGATAAATAACTCTAACATTGTTTCCCAAAACTGTAATATGAGTAATTCCGGTCTATGATTAATGGAGATTTTGCTAACTTGTATTTCTGTCTATCACTAAAATTTATTTAGAACTTATTTTCGTCACCATTTTCTCTTTGCAACGAATTATATTCTTGTGTATCTCAATATGAATTTCACGTATTAATTATTATAATTTTTTAAATTAATTCAATATTAGTAATATTGGCATTCGCCAAACTATTCTAGGTTCAGCAAACTTTGCTTAACTTAATAAAATGATTTTGATTGCTCTTATAAATTTTCTTAATAATTGATACTGTACATAGATATTAATATTTACCAAAATGGGACTTAAACAAGAAGTTAAAAAATGACTTCATCAATACACAACCTAATGAATATGATTAATAAAATAACTATTTTTAAATTCAAAATTGTAAGTAAGCATGCTGGACATTAGTTACAGTTCGGTAAAAAATTATAAATATAGTATTTTTAAAATTCTATGGCAATGCATGCCCTTTTTAATGAAATGTTAACGTCATTTATTGTTAATATTAATTTCAATAAAAACAAATGAACCGTAGCTTATTGTGGTTTTTTGTATTAGTGTATTCGTGTAAATATAAGCTTAAAATATAATGTTGAATAATGAATTTCCCAAAATAAAAACAACAATAAAAATAAAAATGACCTATCGTTAATTCTTTTTTCTTTTTTTTATGTTTTTAATAAGAACAAAATCTAGAAAAAAATAATAACATCTTATCAGTTCAGATTACTTCGGAGATTAAATAAAAACATAACTGCAATATGGCTTAAAAGAGAACACTAACCAAAATATTTTAATTATTGTTAATATTAGATAGCATATAGTATATCATTTCTTCAATTAGGTTAGTAAAACGTAAATATTAATTCTCTCTTCTAAGGATATCTTATGAACTCTAAATATTTTCAATTTGTGTGTACGTGTGTCTTTGAGTAAACTCATAATATTTGTCTAGAATAACATTTTGTACCACTATGTTTTCAACTAAATCTCACGGAAAGCAGCTTAGGAAAATTCAATCAAAAAAAAAATACTGAAAACGGCAAAACTTTACTTGTGTTTGTTTGTTTCTTTTATTCTGGAAATAATTTCAAAATAAATTACTGGATGAATAAAATAACACAACAATTGGAATGTTATTAGGAAAGAAGAAAAAATAAGCAAGAGTAAATGTAAATGTGCTACGTTTGTTTTTAATTTGTTTTTCATCAGTACAAAATCCCAGAATGAAAAAGTAAATCATACTAAACTGTATCGTGATTATTTAGAAAACAAAAACTGAATAAGATTAACTAAATTATTTCCACGTATATTTAGTTTAAATAAAAAAGATATTCAAACGGAATAGTGAGAAATGTTATAGAAACTTATTAAAATTTCCTACAAAGGTTTAGAGATCACTTTCGTTAGTGGAAAAAAAAACTGATGTCACTAAACTTCATCTACTAAATACAAGCCCACGCAAACCTTGTACACTTTAGCTCATCTTTGTACAGTCCTTATTTGTAATAAACTATGCGAATTATATTTTTCTGAAAAAATAAAAATTAATTTTATTTACTAACAATATTAGGTGCAATCTAAATTATTGCGCGCCAGGGCGCTGAAAATCTGAACATCAAAAATTACAGATAAGATAAACTTCTGCACTGAACTATTGATGCACAATTTCTACTTAATGGCAAGATTAAATGTACGTAAAATTACTCTATGAAGTAATTTGTACTAATTTTTTAAAATACCATTTAACCGACAACGCGCTACGTAACTTTTAAGTAATCAAAATAGATCTGCTTAAATGTTCTTCTCTCAATAGCTAAGTGTAACTTTCGCGTAGTGTTAAATACAAGAAAACTAAAAATTCATTTAGACTTTACGAGCAAAAGGCGCATTAAAATTAATTAGTATATGTTTGTCCTTATTTTTTTGGCCAAGTGACTTTCTTTTTTTTTAGAAAACACACCTATTTTGGGCTTAAATTCAATAAACAATATACACGTAACTAAATGTAATTAAATGTAATTATATATAAATAAAAATTATTTAGTACTAAAGAATAGTTACATCACAAGGTGTAATTAAGTCATGTAAAATAATAACTGAAATGAGAACAATTTATTACTGTTTTTATATTTGTTTTTTTCTTACCAACTAAAACCTTTAGCAATTTTCCAGAAGAAAGTCGGAATGGTGGCTTATAAAAGTAATTATATATTTCTCTTTACTTTAATGTGTGCAATGGACTATCTAATTGAATCACGATGAGACTTAGAAAAAATTATATTTTTTATTTCCTCATATGGTAAGCGAAACTGAGTATTACATATTACGTTCATAACCATTCCTATTCTTAAATGTGGTAAACTTATTTTATTTTGGAATTGCAATCTCATTTTAAAAAGAATTGTCTTTATATAACCTTATTATAATAATTTGGTCTAGAAACTAGCATTAATTTCGAAAATATTCTTTATGCCAATAATTAATTACCGTTGATAAGAAAACATTAATACAAGAAATAATAATATTCTTTTAAAAAGTCCAGTCCAGTTCCAAAGCTAAATGTCTGAAAATCGCATGATTGCGCGAGTTTTTATCAAATGCTCTCAATGAGTGGTTCACCTATATGGCGAATCTTATTTAAATGCCAAACTGTAATACCTATAATTTGATCTTGAATATTCGTGTTGTTACTACTAGCGGTGCAGTTGTTATTTTCTTGAAGATTGAGGTTTCTTAAACTATATTCATGTAATTATCCGATATGAAAAGAAATTGAATCTTAAATATAAAAATACAGAAAAATAAGTGTCGATGATAAACCCCTATTCATCAAAAATAATCATAGTATCAAGCATCCTCTTAAGTTAAAAAAATAGTATTATTTTCAAGTTTATCCCAAATAGTTAATATATGTCGAAAGAATTAAATGTCAAGTTCCTTGGTTCTGTGACGCGACGTTTTGAAAATTATTTTCAAACAGATCCAGGAGTGATTTCCAAAACGATTTTGTTTTTCGTAAGAGTTTTGGCGGGTAATTCAAATATAATGTATTTTTCAGAATTCATGTATTGGTCGCCTCTTAAAATTAATAATTTATAAAATTCAAGGAAAAAAATTAAAGGATTATTCAAATTTCTAAAAATTATTTAAAGTATTAAGGGAGCATGAAATTATTAAAATTTATTGATTGTCTTGTTATTATTAACTTAAAATTTTAAAACAAAACTAATTGATTATTTAGTTATTTTATTTACATTGGTAAGTATAATTGAATTAATTTTAATAGCGAGAATATGTCTCCGAAAGAAAACTATACTAAAGTTTTTAGTAAAGAGGAATGGCATGAAAAAGTAAAGAAAAATTCTTCTTTATTAAATGAATTTGGTAATAGAAAATTGGTTGTCAACTTGTCTAACAATGAAGAGGATGTCAATAATAATTCTAATTCTTCAAAAACAATTTATCAGACAGGATTATCCACTGATAAAACTATAATCGAACCAAGTATTCCAAAACTTCTACTAAATTACTTTATTACAATGGCATATGAATCAGCTAGTATTAGAATGGCAAAAGAACTCGGAATTATAATAAGTAACAAAGACATTCAAGATTTTTTGAATTTATATAAAATTGAAGAAAGAGCTAAAATAATGTTGTTGATTAAAAAAGGGGAGATCATGAAAGCAATTGAGTCCATTAATATAAACTTTGGAATTGAAGTATTAGAATTATCTATAACAAAGCCTTACCCTGAGACGAAATCTGAAGATGATTTACATTTTAAATTAATTTTATTAAATCTAATTGAAATGATAAGAAAACATAATTCTGAACCAAAGTTAGATACTGATTCTAACTCAGATGATGATAGTAAATATATTTTACAATTAGTACAGTATGCTAGAGAAAATTTACTTTTGAAAGTGTCGTCAAATGACAAATACATGAAAGAATTGGAATTAGTAATGACATTAATACTATTTCCTCTAAATAAAATAAATGATGATGATTTAACAAATGACTCAGAAATTGAGGATATACAGCTACCAGATTTCTTAAGTGATTATTATTCTCTTTCTTTACGTACAAGAATTTCAGAAGCAGTTAATAGAAGACTGCTTTCTGTTATCCATCCCGGTATTATCAAGAGATCTAGAGAGCTCCATAGATTTCCTGATCTGATCTCAACTGACAATATTTCAAAATATCAATTAAATAATAACAATACAGATCAGGTGTCTTACCTATTGTCTAAAAGCTTACAAAACAATCAAATGGCAAATTTAGATGGGAGTCAATCTGAAGATGCAGATAGGGATAAATTCGAAATAAGTACGAGTATTGAGATTCCTGAATCAACAAGAGAGGAATCATCAAAAAATTACTGGACTGAAACTAAGAACCAAATATCACAAACGCAGCATTTTGATAATGGTAATTTCAATGATGATATTTCTATGAGAACAGAACGAAATGATGAAAATGAAAGTGAAGAACCAGATTGGACGCAACTATCTGATCTGCAGTATGAATCGAAACTAATTAAATTGATGAAACTTTGGTGTTGGTGTGAAAATGAATTGCATAGACGTGATGTGGGAGTCCCAAGAGTTGACACGAGCAAATAACAGATATCAATTTAACAAATCATAATATATAAATAGAGAAGATGGTTTAATATCGATGAAATATGCATTTATGATTATGTATACTATTTATATAAGCTAAATCTTATAAAAGAATATATATAATTTTATTTTATTTTTTAATTATCATCCGGATTAATATTTAAAAAAAATAATAATCACACGAAATGGAATTAATATTAATTGTTATTTCTATGGTTTATTTAATAATAAATGAAAAGGCGTTGTTGTTTTATTAATTTCTTTGGGCAGAAATTGGTTTATGTTTTTTCTGATTTTATTTCTATATACCAGTTCGTTTAATCTAAAATAATTTCAGCTTTAATATGATCACCTGTTTGAATTTTCAAAAAACATAATTGAATATCATCAATGGAAGCTGGCAAAACATCTGATAAAGTATTGTAAATTTTAACACTTTTTGAAACAGTCATATCCACATTGTTTTCAGAACTTAATTCTCTGTATAATTGACTGTCTTTGAATAAGTGATATAATTTTGTTCTTAAAACGTGTAAGTTACAACCAAATTCTGGTCTTTTTTCATTTTCATATTCTTCTGGAGAAAATTCTAAATGGAACTTATATGGAGATGATAATAATGCTTTGTCGTTTTTAATAACGTTTAAATCAACGTATAAATGGGCAACATGGACAGGTTTGGCAAAGAATTTATCTCTATCTTCGAAATCTTCAATAATTATACCACTTTTTTCATCTAAATATTCTTTACTATGATAGTCGTCTTGCACAATCATTCTATGTAATTTCAAACTTTCATCAATTTTACCTCTCTCTAATTCCTCATAAGTTTCTTTTTGTAAGAAACTCATTTCTATGGTGATATAAAGTTCATTAATAAAAGCCATTATACCGACTACAATTAAGAATAAAGTGATTCTACCACTTAATTTGTCATGTATAAATTGATGAACATAAGGAGCAGTAGACAAATAAGTTATAATTTTTGTTTCATATTCAAAATATTTCTCAGAAAAACCCATCTTGTAATTTAATATTGGAATCAATGTATCTTAGTTTGTTTGGCTAACCGGAAAATTTAAGATGATCTAGTGATTAGATGATAGTCTAGAATATTATTGAATCAACAATTGTTTCAAATTAATGTTTTCAATAATTCTTATTATTTATATACAACCTTGTATTTTATTTTATTTTTGCAATAAAAGGTAATAATTAGTTAGAAAGTATTTAATAATAGTTATCTTAAATTACCTAATAAGTTGAATTAGAACTGGAACATTCCATTAGATACAAAAAATTGCCACTATAATCTCTTATAGTAATACAAAATATTTCAGATCTTGGAAAAGAATAACTAAGGCATAATTTCTTTGCATAATTAAAAAAAATGAAATTAACAGTATGTGAATTCTGTCTAGTTAATATTTTTTCGCTTTTAAGTTTTCGAAAAATTGATCAGCTCCATGATATTTTTATGATGTTAACGAATTTAAAGGTTTGATTTTTTCTTTTTAATAGAAATTGTGAATTTTTATTTTTTCTAGAATAATTTCGTTCAAAAGACAAAAAGTAGTTCATATATTGGATTGTTTCTCGGCGAGAGGAAAAATAATTTTATACTGGTGCAATAAACGATAATGCATTCAAGAAGCAGTTCGAAAAAATTCAAAATATTAACTTTTGTATTTAGGAGAAATTGATTTCATGTCGAGCGTGATTAGCAAAAGATTTATCGGTTGTGCTATCTGTTTTATTTGTTTGTGCTAGTTGATTAATTATTTTATTATTAGATTACACTTACGTTATTGCTTTTATTTAGGATTTTTTGAGTTTTACTAAGATAGAAATTTGGTAATGTTCTGCATCAAATTATAATAGAATTTCCAAGATATAATAAAATATTTAGATTTCGTTGCATATGGACTGAAGTTAAGCGAAAAAAGTGTTATTCTTTATCATTAAAACTTTAGAAAACATATAGCATTTAGTTTTTTGCTTCGATTCCATACCCATGTATTGTATGCTTCCAGAATGTATATGTGTGGGTATGTAGTATAGCGAATATTAGCATTATAGGGGTCCCTTAGCTAAGGATAGTAATAAGTGAGCTTGAATCATAATGACTTATACTAGGTTACAGTTTTTAAAATATATTTAAGCAATTGTTTTATAACATTATAATCATCTAACAGGTAAACCACGACGATAAAAATAGAATCCAAATTAATTTCAATAGCAATTTTAATAAACACAATATAATTAATTGAAAATATTTACACTTGGCTTAGTCTTACTATTAAATGTTATTTCTGAATCAATTATTTTCTTTTATTTTTTGACAATATTTTTCTGTCTGATTTATCTTTTCCTATAAATATTGCGTAGTAGTTATGCATTTCGATTCATTGGCGACCAAGAATGTTTTGAAATTTGAAGATGGCATCAGTAAAAAAAACAGGAATTTTTTAAATTTTAATAAATCCATAAAAATTTGTCTGAAGTAGGTAGATTTCATTGTGGTTATTGGTGTTTCATTTATGACGACATTGAATTTGGATTTAAGATTGGCACGAAAATTGAATTTCGGTCCTCAAGTTTTTAAAGAATAAACTTTATCAAGAAATAAGGCAATTGCCCTTTTATTTATTTTCATTGTTAAATATAGCATGTACAAAGTATTAATTGAAACATATAATACCTTTTTCGCACCTTTGGAAATTGGCAAGCTTTTTTATTGTTGTTTTATTTTTTTCGAATTGTTTGTATTGCAGCATCTAGAGTAACTATAGTATATTCATTACCTCATTGGTATTCTAGTATCAATCTTGAAAAAATCGAATAACTGATTATAGATATCATTGATCTATTTATAAAATGAAGGTCTAGCCAGAAATATTTGTTGAAACCTATCAATCAAATTTTCAAAACTCGATTATTTATTTACTTATTAAATTAATTATATAAAGAAGTGCATTTATTTGTAACTTTTTTTTCATCGTAAAACTTCAAATTCTATACAACCATATAAAAGCAACATATTAAATTATTTTTAAATCAAGAATTGAAAATAAAAATTAGTTTTTGCCATGTTTTCATTTAGAATTTTCTCTATATTATTTATATTATTAAGCTTTAGTTTTATTTCGGCACAAGCTACCGCTACTATTACTAGTTCAGCAGTAACTCACAAGAAGTACAAAAATGTTGAAGATAAAAATTCGCAACAATACTTTCTCTCAGAATTAATTTCAGGTTCACAAGCTTCAAATATTGATTCATCAAGTATTTATAATCAACTTATTACAGAGCCTACGATGATGCTAACAGGTTATTTTAATGAGACTGGTATCAATAATAACAGTAGTTCGGAGGTAAACTTGACTTCCAATCTCATAAATTCATACACAACAACTTCTATACAAAACATCACAACTAGAACTAATTCTCAGCAGTTTACTTCATCAGGTATTTCTTCTGTAGCAAGTAATAATGAGGCCCAAGGTAATTATCGTGACATTTATTCCATAAACGGTTTAATATCTGGTAGCATTTGTTTATTATTGTTAAATTTCATTTTTTACTAATAGCCCCATTATAGTAGTATTGAATAGAATGTTTAGAGTTAGAAATAGTAGTTGAATGGTAGATTCAAACATATAATTGTTTACCGTATTTTTCATTCGTTTTTCAGTTTAGTCTCGTGCCAAAAAATAGATATGCTAAAAAAACTTCGCATCGAACGCATTCAAGGTAAAATTAAAGAATTTTCCGCATTCAGAAATTCTGTCATTTCATTGATGTCCTAATTAGGAAAGTATATTTTAAACATGTCAATAAAAACATTTCATACTTATAAAAAAAAATAATTATGCAATTAATAAACGTTAAAATATTAATTTTAAATATAATCACAATTTTATATAAATAGAACCTAATATTTATCTGTTTATTTGAAAAAATTTTTATAGCAAAATAAATAAATTTATAACTATTTATCTTTCAATGGAAGTTACATTAATATAAGTAAAACAAAAAAATAGTGACATAAAAATAAAAATGCATATTCTGAATATAATTTGTCTGCTATCAATTCTAATACCATTTGGTTTGTCTAGCAATTTTGTTACAACAAGTACTACAATAATTGAAAAAAAGGCCACAGTTACTAATTCTGCAGAGCAGGCACTTGCAAACTCATTGGCTGCTTCAGCTGATTATGAATTTATACTTTCATTTTTGGAAAATATAGATGATAGCATGACAAGTTATGTTTCTTATTTGAATGCAAATGGTCATACTTTACCACAGACAGTTTTAAATTACTATAATCATTTAGCTTCCATTCAGACTTCAATCGATTTAACTTCAGATTTTGCAAATGCATTTCCTTTTACTGTCTTTCAAACATTTATAAGTCAATTTCCGTGGTACTCATCTATGTTATCTGATGCTGGTTTAACAACTTTCTATCTTCCTGACAATTTCAAAAACCAGGTCAACACCGTAGCTGCTTCTTCAATCCAACACGCCATTACCACCACCAACATCACTGAAACAAGTAATAACAATCAAATTATATACTCTTCCACCTCAACATCATATGCCAATTCGAACAATACTTCAACACACTCCTCCACGTCATCCTTACAAAATTCTGCAAACAACATGTATACAAGTTTATCCTTAATTCTATTTGCTGCCTTCAATATATTTTTGTAAGATAAATGTTTATGATTCAGTTTTAATCATCAATTAGACTTTTTAAAAGTTTTTCAATTTTGTCAACCTAGTTTATGCATATAATAGTTAGTAAACCGTGTTTTTTTTCAATAAAAAAAGTTTATAAATACATACGAATCTCATAAATTTGGGATCATTTAGTTTTTGTAAAACAATACTTTTACTTATTTTGAATTTTTTGTTTCTTTTTAAACTATTGAAGCCAGAATCATCCTTTAAAATATTATTTTCTATAGATCCCTGTTTTATGAAAGGAACTAAAGGTATACTTTGAATGTTATCTTTTAATGGATTACTTAAAGTTGCATTTTTATTTCTTGATTGCATTTCATGATCCCCTACTGTCTCTGGAAGTTTAACTGTTTGAATGTCACTAGGTTTAATTTTTTTGTTATCGGTAACTTTTTCATCGTTGGTATATAGCATAGGAAAATCTTCATTTACTTGAAGTGCACCGTTTTCCTTAAATAGCTGTGATTCTTTTTCGATTAAATTTTGAGATAGCTTATCTGAAACAACTGATGTTTGTTGCAACGATTGTTTCAATTGCAAACAATTTGACGATTCAAAACTTAAATTTTCCTTCTTTTCTTGGTTCTGGCTGGATATTTCATCTTTATGTTTGTCTTTAATGTTGGAAATGATATTATTTTTGTCATTAAAATTATAAACTATGGGATCGTTTTTATGAACTATATCTCTTGATATAGGTCGTTGGGTTTCTATTAAATTAAAATCGACATTTGATACTGTATTATCAAGTACTGTTGGGTGTAAATTATAATTCTTTGAACTACATTTCTCAAATTTTAATTTTTTAACCCTTGAAACTTCATTCTGTTCTCTATTATTCTGTATAGTGATCAGATTTTGACCTGTAATTTGATCATTTTGAACATTACAGTAATTGTTGTTAATATTTAAATTTGCTGGACTATTTAAATTAGTTGAATCCATATAATTTAAGACATGGTTAATTTTTGAGGAACTTTGCTTCGCATTTTTAATTAAACAACCAAATGAATTCAAAATATCGATTACTTTTTGATAACTTTCTGTGTTACTAAATACCATCTGGAAACGTTTGATAAAAACATTATTGTTCAAATAGACCAAATATTTACACGATATAGTTGGTTCCAATGTGGTAAATTGAACCAAATCATTGTTTCCATTTATTGGGAAAAAAACTATATCGGTGGCTCCAATGTTTTTTAGAGATATTTCTAAACTAACTGAATTGTTTTTAGATATCTCAATTTTCAAAATACAAGAATCTTGTTTCATATAGTGAGTCCAGTTAACTTTATCAACAGAATATGTAGATGTTTTGAAACCGTTGGGTGATTCAATGGCTCCATTGAAACGTGAATATGATAGTAATTGTACTATTACAGGATATTTAATATTCTCCATCCTTCTTTCACAGTTTGAATATAGAATTAATAACTTAAAAAAATGTTTTTATCATGAATCCTGTTTCTGAAAAATATATAATAGAAAATCTAAATGTTGTTTCATATTATGATATTTATATAACGTAATTAATTAGCCGCCTATCTGTTTGGTAATTCAGTAACTACTTATAATTTTTAATGTTTTTCTTTACATTAGCCGCATTTCGCGATTGATTTGAAACTTTTTTTAACTTGATATTTCATTATTTTTAAAAAGTATCTCAACGATTGTAAAAAAAAATAATTTCAAACCATCTTCATTAAAAAAGTGTGATGACTTTAACCTAATATCATATTAAATGAACAATATGTTAATTATAGTTTGTCATTTACTAAGATCACTAAGTATTAATACTATTTTCGAATAGAAAGGAAATAAAATTCATTTAAATTTAGATTTTTTAGTCCTGTAATTGTATTTTAAAATGGTATATTTTTACACTTCACAACCGCATACAGACATTTTACCTCATCAAATAATTGTAGGTAAAGATAAATTTGAAAATGATTTACTGATTAAATATGGTTTTAGAGAATTAGACTATTATTGGTTTCATGCTGACAAATATTCAAGTGGTCATATTTATTTGAAATTACTAGAAAACGAAAAAGCATTGGATGATGTCGATAAAGATGTTATTAATGACTGTTTACAACTTTGTAAATCTGAATCCATTCAAGGTAGTAAGTTACCACAATGTACCATACTAATAACACCTTGGCATAATTTAAGAAAGAATGGATTTATGAAACCGGGTGAAGTAGCATTTAAATCCCAGAGAGCATGCATGAAGAAAGAATGTTATGCAAGAGATAATAAAGTATTAAACAGATTACAAAAAACTAGAGTAGAACTATTTGAAAATGTTGATGGAATTTTACATGATGCTAAAAAATCAAAAGATCCAGACTATTTTATAAAACTAATTAAAAATAATAGAGACGATTTAATTGAAAAAGAAAAACTAAGGAAAACTAAGAAAAAACAGAATAAAAAGAATAAGAAGAAAGATAAAGAAGATGAATGGGGGGAAGATATAGATAGTGATGAATTGCATGAACTAATGAGCAGCGAAAGTAAATCTATAGAAGTAAAAGCAACAATTTTGTAATTGAAATCAACAGAAATACATTAGTGATTCGAATATTTAGATCATATATGGTATAACCAGATGTACATCACAATTGCATACCTTTCTCATTTTTCGATACTGTAAGTATTTATATATCTACAAAGTAATAGTACAATGTATAAGCAAGCATTAAGTAAATGTCGTTAAAAAATACATGAAAATATATTCTTGTTTTAATGAAATAATGTCAAACATGAATAGTCTTGTTACTTTTTCTATTGTACTTAATTATTTTTGATTTTATGTGATGATTTCTTTGACATACCCGAAATTTTAAAGTTGGAAGAATGTACAACCTGGTATTAATGAAAGATTTGAAAAATAAAAAATTTATGGAAAAAAAACATCGTTTAAAATTTAGGTATCCTTATATTAAATGATAATTTAACGAATCTTTGTAAGAATCCATCAATTAATATATAATAGTTCAATAAGCAATTCCAATAGTTGCCATCAAAATTGTCAATTTTTTAAAAATAACAAACGCATAATATGGTATTTTGCCCTTTTCAACCACCACAACTGTTAGAAATATCTGAT
The DNA here is from genome assembly GCA_030573885.1 of Tetrapisispora pingtungensis (nom. inval.). Classification (NCBI taxonomy): domain Eukaryota; kingdom Fungi; phylum Ascomycota; class Saccharomycetes; order Saccharomycetales; family Saccharomycetaceae; genus Tetrapisispora; species Tetrapisispora pingtungensis (nom. inval.). Next base: position 60,533 of record JAJMDY010000046.1, read on the forward strand.
AGAAATAATGAACTTCCTGAAGGTATAAATGATAAAGATATAATTAGTTCTGAAATTATTGCATCAGCAAATATATTACTAATGCTGACACCTACTCGGGTATTGGTTTATAATTTTAAACCATTGGCTCTAGTTGCAGTTCATGAAAGATCGGTAGAATCATTTAGTGAATTTGGTTTAAATACAGGTTTATCAATTTCAGAATTAACAATTGATGACAGGGTTGGTTTATTAGCTTCTGAGAATGCAGATAAATTTTTATATCATACTAGAAAAATAGTGTTTTACGTATCAACGGAAAAAAACTTTTTATTGGCATACAATCTTTTGAGGGATTCTTCACCAGAAACTTTTTTTCAAGACTATGGTTTACCAATTTTTGATAAAGATACAAAATTAGTTGAGGAAGAATCGCAATATGATAGTACAACAGATAATGATGTACTCGTAGTTTTTGATGTTCTTAAGAACAACAGGGTTATACAAAATGGGTTTGGTACACAAAAGGATATAGGATTTATCAAATACATAACCTCATCACCCGAAATACTTTACGAAACACCTGTTAGAAGAATTGAATTGAGACTTAAATTGATTTTAAAATTTGACAACAAAATTATTAATATAGCTGGCTTCAAGTTACATAAAATGGAAAGTGTAGGCGTATTAGAAGATGGGCTTTTCCTATTGTTCCCTCATGGTTTACAAGTTTTAAATCTAAAAGATTTCAAATTGAATGACTCAGAACTGATAAGCATAAATAATGGTTTGAAAATAGATACATTTGGGGATAAATTAGTAGTTCTTTCTAAAAACAATGATTCTTCAGGGATATCATTCAATGAAATCGACTTAAAATCAAAGACTGTAATAACTAAATTCTTTTTGAAGGAGAAGAACATGAAAAGTTTTTTTACTGTGGACAAAAAGATAGTCATCGTATATGATAACAAAATTGAAGTTTATGATATCAAGTCCTTATCTTTGGTATCTTCTTGGGAAGTTGCAAGAAAAATTAATATTTCAAAAAAATTAGATGACCAATCTATTCTAGTTATTTTAGCAAATAATTCATACTATATTTTTACATTATATGGCAACATCCTATTTACAAATTATGACGAATATTCAGATGACGACGATGAAATCAATAAAGAGATGATCCAACTCAAGTATACCAATTTCAACTATTTTGATAACACTTTAATTTTTGTCACAAATTTTGGTAAATATGAAGTTTGGAAAATGTATAATGAATTAACTGGGAATAAATTTGATTTCAGATACACTAAACCATATATATTGTTTAATGGAAACGATATTTCTTTAATGATTCCTACTGACGTTAGAAAATCTTCAATTGATATGTTGTATACAATAAATTTACCAACCAAGACATTTAATAATTTAATAACACTTATTTCAGTAGCTGGTAATTCAATTCTATCATCATTTTACATTTCAAATAAGAATATTTTGTTAATATACAACACGACAACTAATGTATGGTATTCTTTTAACAATTTACATATTTTGAACATGAATTGGATTGGTAACAATTACTTGCTATGCCATTTAAAAAGACCTGATGGAAGTTCATACTTGACTTGTATAAAACTTCCGTACGACAAACTTGATGTTGACGATTTCGGCAAATATATCATTTGGGAATATGACATAGAAAATGAAAGTAAATTTATTAATTGCTTTGCGAATACATTATTTAAGTACAAGCAGATTAAATTGAAGAATATGAAGGCTAAAGAAAGCTCAATCAATTATGATAAATTACATAAAACCGCAGAATTGATAATTATAAACGAAAATGACATTATAGTATATGACATTATTTCGCAAATTGATCATACGGGGTTTAATACAATCAAAAAATTCCATAATTACATGAAAGTTAAAATGCCAGATGGCTTGAAAGGTGTTGATATTAAATGGTGTACAAATTTCAAAAATGGGTTCTTTATTTTTTCCAATAATCGAATATTGAAATTGTACAATATTAATAATGATGATGTACAAGATCCAAAAAATTGGAAATTAGAATCTTTACTTAGGGATATTGAAAAAATTGTTGATGTTTTCAAAGGGTCTATATATTTAATTCAAAAAAACACAATGGTAATGTATCAATTAATAGATTTATGGGAAAAAAATGAACAAGTTTTAAAGATATCTGTGGAAGATCTCTATCCTGTATGCGTTTCTCCTGAATCAGCTGTTGTTCATTGTATTGATATTTTTTATAAAAATCCGTTAATCTCATCAAAGTGCAACGAATATATTAATTATTCATGCAAATTAAATGTTAAAAATAGAATCTATTTAGATAAATTGATTGATTTTGAATTGAAAAGAGGTATTGATAAACACGTCATTAATTCAAAATATAAAATTTTGAATCATTATAGATTTTCATTGGAGAAACTATTATCGTATAAAATATTAGAAAATGAAAAATTAAGTGATATAATTGAATTAATTAAAGTATCCAGAGAGAATGAAATTGAAGGTATTATTCGGATCGACGAGACACCAATGTTAGAGATTATAAGTAATATTTTAAGAAAGATTGAAATGAAACATTGGAAATGTTTATTTCAAAGTTTAAATTTATCACCAAGAGATCTGTTAGATCTATGTATCGAAAACAACGAAGTCAAAATACTAGGTGTTTTATTTTTAGTATTTTTAAATTATAATGAAAATGATATTATTGATGAGATTGATGAGATCGATGGTATGGAAGCCAAAGAGTCTCAAACAATAAATAAAACAAATAAGAAAAAAAATAAAAACAAGAAAAAGAACAAGAAAAAGAACAAAACGAATAGTAAAGAAAATGAATTAAATAATAATGATAAGAATTCAGTAACCCACATATTAAAAGACGAGAAACTAATGTTAAGGGTATTAAAATTACTAGTTGATGGTGCAATTAAGAGTACAGATATTAATAAATCAGCAGAATCATGGGATATGTGTTTTCAATTAATGAGATTCTTAAAAGAGCTTGACAACGAGAATAAAACAGATTTAGTCGAGAAAGCCATGAAAATAATAGAAGTAGCATAACATGAATATATATAAATACGTAAATGACTTAACAATAGATATACCATAGTAAAACAAACCACCTTTGTTCACGTGACAGCACGCCAATAGAAATTGTATATACAGCAGTAACATCTGTTACTCTTTAGTAAATATTCTCTCAACCGATAAAGACGAGAATCATAAAAATTAGATACGAAGAAAACCAGAGTATTAAATGAAGAAAAAGACAAAGAGCGAATCGCCGTAATAACATAATTTTATTTTCTCCATGCTTTTATTAAAAAAACAGGGAAATATATTTACATTACCCGACTTCTCAGTGAACACACAAGCCTATCCATATCTCACCACTCTATCACCCGATCTTTCCTTCTCCTTGGCTCCAGCTTTAAATCTCCCAAATCTAATAGTTTTTTTTCAACCAACCATAACAGACTAAATATATACAAACGCCATATATACCAATAGATATACCAATTACTATGCTAATTAATCTGCTTATTATGATACTAATTGGTATTAATATTTCTCAATTGTAGTAAGATATCGATTTTTTACTACTACTTGTAACCTCCCTTTTTTCATTTGGCTTAAATTTCAAGATAAACATAAGCTTTACCGCTTTTATACCGCTAATTTACTGAAGATAAATGTATTTTTCAATATGACACTTCTTTAATTTTTTCAATTTTATACCATTTTGCACAACAATTCATACAGCAATACTACAATTTCACACTATGCTCTTTCCATATTTTTTTCAAGCGTTGCATACTTAATTTAAGAGTGGAAAAATAACAGTAACAACAATTTATATGATATTGTTTCTTAATTATGTTATTACTACTATTTTATTATATATATATTTATCATTTTTTTATTATGGTGGAATCTAGCGATAATTTCCATGTTTTATATTTCATTACTTTCTATTTTTCATCAATGCATAAACATATAAATATATATATATTTATTCTGTATATATTTGTCATTTTTAACATTATCTGTTTAGTTACTTACAGAATAAACTAATCACTATCAAGATATTTAAAAAAAAATTCAATGTCAGAACAAGTGGAAGCTCCTCAAACTAATTCACAACCACAATTACAGACTGTTGGTTTCGATCCAAGATTCCCAAACCAAAATCAAACTAAACATTGCTGGCAAGCTTATGTCGATTATCACAAATGTATTAATATAAAAGGTGAAGATTTTGCTCCTTGTAAAGTCTTTTGGAAAACTTACTCATCATTATGTCCTGTCGATTGGATTGCTAAATGGGATGAACAAAGAGAAAAAGGTATTTTTGCTGGTGATGTTAATAATGCCTAAAAATTTAATATTCATATTTAGATCGTTTTTTACAACCCCTTTCGGTCAATTTTTATTGTAAACACTACACTATTACAAAAAATTGTTACGCTCACAAGGGCAATTCTATATTACAACAAACTAATACTGTTAAAGCAAGTCTGTATATTCTTTTATTTTCTATTCAATGAGCCAAAAAAAACAAACTACAAAACACCATAACAAAATAAATTACATTTTAAAAATAAAATCTAAAAAAAAGAAGAAAGTTATTTAAACAATTTAAAGATCCGTATTTTATAAAGAATTTTAATCAAGTTAATTTATATATATAAAGTATGTTTTTTCTATATGTACGTAACAATCATGGATTAATCAATATCTTAGAGCTCACATTTACTTTTTACATGTTTGGAGATATTGTTATTATGATAAATAAAGAAAATAATATTCTTTTTTTTTAAAATAAATCGATTGCATAAGAGAATTTATTTAAGAATATATATAATTTACATATATCTCATTATTGAATGATCTTATTGTAACAATTTTCTTGTACATTGATGACCGTAATAGTAGGTACCATTATGTTATATAATACATTTGAAGTTCCGGATAGCGTTAACTATTCGGGCTAAAAGAAATGACATAAAAATTCTACTATTTAATTTAAGACATTTTATATTTATGCATCCCAAACATTTTTATTTCATATGACATTATTAGCTTCATGGTTTGAAAATATCTTGTAGACCAAATAAAAAATGGAGTGTAGAATCCAAGCTTTTATATTAAACTCCTTAGAAGTGTTCACTAATAATGATTGTTCAAAAATACATATAATTTCAGATCAGATGAATGGCGGCTATTCTTTCATATATATCAAAGGGAACAGGATATTGTCGCAAAATAAAAATAATAAATATTTACTTTTATTAACAAGCACAACTAAAGAACTACTTAATAATTTAACCAAATATTTTGATTTTGGGTGGTATTTGAGTGATAATGGTAAAAAATATTTTTTGAATTCACCTGTGTCAGTAAGAAAAATATTAATGGAAACTGATGATAACTTTCAACAGAGTTTAGTATTATTTATTAAAATAAAATCTTCATTGAAGTATAATAGATCTAGTATAAATTTTAAGTTTGATTGGAAGACAATTTTTCAATTCATAATGATAAATAGAAAAATTCAATTTAAATTATATTCTGGCAATTTCAATTTCAAAGAATGTAAAATTGTTAATCTCAATTTATTTAAATATTTTGGTCAAAATCTATCACAAATTGACATATTTTGTAACAGCTTAGAAATGGCTAATTTGATAAAGAATTTCCATATAGAGAAGTACAATGAGAAAATATCTGATGAATTTTCACTAACATTCACATCCATAAAGGAAGAGGGTGCAAATGGTGTCACTACCGCTGTCGGTTTTCTTGTAGTTACAATTGATGAAGACTTAAGTTTTAGTATAAAAGAGGAATTTGATTTTTTAAAATCAACAATTTCTGGAATTTTGGAATTTAAATTCAAACTATTGACTTCAAGGACAATCTGCCATAAAGAAATTGAAATTTTGAATTCTATTGACAAAATTAAAAAATTCTTTAACAAATTAAAGTATGACAGTATAAAACAAAAAGATTATGTTAATAAAGTAAAAGAAATAAAAGTAAAAGATAAGAGATTACAAAATTCTACAAAAGTTAAGCGATCTTCAAAAGAAATTGGCGAGCTTCAAAAGTTATTTGCATACAATGACGGCGGCAAAACCAAAAAACCGGCAAATATAGTATCCAAATGCAAGATACAGCCAGCTCGATTGAAAATACCAACTGATACAACGAAAGATTCAAAAGCTAAAATTGATAATCCATTATCTAATAAAATTTTAGTATACAATAACATTGATCAAAATACTATAAGAAGGAAATCAAATATTAAGTCTTATCATAATACAGATATTACAAAGTCTACGCATAATCTAAATAATATTATTGTACTAAAAGAGGAAGAACCCAAATTAAATCTTGAAATGCAGAATTGTGCATCAAATTGGTCTTTCGATCTGTCAGGAAGAGATGAAGTCACTCTAATCAATGAAGAAGATAATGACAAAAACGAAAACTCAGCATATAAAGAATGTTCTATTGAAGATACCTTTTTATCATCATCACCATTAAATGAAGAAACTAATGAAGATATTGAAGTAAGAAAATACCCTATTTTATCAAACCCTTTCTTACTATCTAAATTAAGATATTCTGGAAATTCAAATACATATTAGGTGAACAATATCTAGTTCTTTACTGTAATTGAATTAACTAATAATTTACTTAAAAAAAAATTAATTCAGTCAAAGTATTAAGAATTAATAATAAATTTATTTTTCAATTTTATTTACATGTATTTATTAATACTATATCATCTTAGTCGTCTCTACTTTTTATTTATTTACTGTCATGAATATTTTCCTATTTTTTAATAGTTAATCCTTGAATAATAATTTGCTGGTATTGAATACATCTATCATTTGGTTTCTGTGCTTTTATCAAGGGCTAATTGGATTTTCTTTTCAACGACTTTATCTCTTTGTTCATCTAAATATTTTGTATCCAATTGGTAGAATAATAAACATTCTGACATTTTATCACGCTGCTCATTGCAAGCTGGAAAAACTTTAATACCATGAGCTTTACTACATTTCACCATATCTTCAACATACTCCTTACATTGTTCATATGCATATGTTTTTAGATTTTTACGAGCTTCTGAATCATCTTTAGGTGCTAAGACCCAAACAGGCAACCTTTTACCTTTGCTCTCTTTATTATCGGTCATCTTATCCATTCTATTATAAATAGTACTCTTGCCGATTTGTATTATAATATATATTAATTATAAGTATTAAATCACAACTACGACAATGCTATATTTCTTTTAATTATTCGTTTTTCTTTTTATACGATGTTATAATTTTGATTTTTCATCCTGTGCTTAGTTCCTTGAAATTTTAAAAAACAAAAAAAGAAAGTTGATATTTTTGAAACTTTTATTTTAATTTGAAATAGTTGCTTTGTTTGTATAAAATTTAATAGCAGTTGCATTGGATGATTGTACTTCTCATATAAAACAATTAAGAAAGGAATTCTTTAAAAAACTACGATAAAGTGAGTTCAACGACTTTGCTTTTCAAAATTTAATAAAAAGAGGAATTTTAGATAAATTACCAAAAAAAGATAAAATAAATTGAATGTTTGGAGCTTTTAGACCAACAAATTCTGTATTGGGTGGTTTATTATGGAAAAATCCATGGAGAATGTCGAGACCACAAAAGCAAAGATTAAGGGATAGATTAAAAACTGTAGATAAAAATATCCGAGAAATTACATTAGGTTTACATTTAAGTACTTGTGAAAGTAAAGGTATATCGTACGAAGAAGGTATGAAAATGAAAACTTTTTTCCCACCTAATAATAGATTAATAGCATCATTGAATGACAGTTCTGTTTTTCCAAAAGAATCTGAAATGTTACCAAGAGATAAATACACTGTTTTTAACAGAAATTCACCAGGATATAGGAAGAGTGTTCACAAAGTACCAAAATGGACTAAATTATCACAAAGAACAAATCCAGAAGGTTTCTAATTTACACTGCTCTCATTTATCAAATTTGTCACAAAAGATATTCAAAATATTCCCACATAAATTATCATTTACAAATAATAAAATTGAATGATAGAATTACTTTTTAATAACTAAAATTCTATAAATAATGATTCAATTACTTCACATTTAAATAAAACTTGTATATATGTTATATAACTCAATTAATAAATACGAAAGTGTATTCAATACTTATTTTTCAACAGTAACATCTTTATAAGCAATCTTATATATATTACATCTATGTGTATAATTTTAAATCCATATTCTTAATTGTTACCTTTGAATTGAATTCATTACAGATGCTGTCAATTCTAATTCAGAAGCACTTGGAACAGGTTGATTATTGTTTTGTGATAGTTGTCTATTAATTTCAACAGCTTCTAGCTCCAATTCATCATCTTCAGAAGCAGAAGAGCATGATGAATCTGTTCTAATTTCAGGGACATTATCAAGGATTCCAGTTCTTGAGTCATTTGTGGAAAATCTTTTCAATTCAGAAGATTTTTCAAACGAAGCATGTTTTGATAAACTAACTGGACTTCTAATTGTTGGATGTTCAGCGCTTATCGAATTTTTTCTTGAGACTCTAGCAAGGTTATCATACTTGTTTGTATGAGCTGAGTTTGAAGATGTAATTTTTTTAATACTATTCGAATTAAAATAATTGTGTAATAATTTGTAGCTTGGATCTTCAATTGGTGTAAAGAATTCAATGAATTTTAATACTCTATCAATAACCAAATAGTCGACATCATTACCCCAAATTAAATCCAAATGCTCATGGTTGTCAACTTTAATGTCAAACACTCTCTTTTTTGGTAGATTGGCTTTCATGACGTCAATATCAACTAAAGAATCTGAACCACCATATATCAGTAAGATCGGTACTTTAATATTTGTTCTAGTTGGGAAAACAGGAATTAGATATGGCTTTGATAAAGAGTTGAACATGTCATCTGGTTCTTCATATAATTGAAATTTTTGAGATCTTAAAATTTGAAACCAATGAACAATACATTTAACGGAAGTAGTAGAGTATAATTTTGAGTAGGAAATATTTTTTTGTTTAATTGTAATATTTTTTGAATTCCAATTGAATAACATTATATTAGCTAAATCAATCATTGTATTAAATAATTTTGGATGCAAAGTTCTTCTCCAAACAGTAGCTGAAGGTAAAACAATATTTCTACCAAAAAATAAATACATTAGTTTTGGTGTCGCTTTAACAATTTTGTCAACAATTCTGTTATGTAAACCATGAGGAGTCATTGCTGGAGCAATGGCAATAAATTGCGATACTTTTTCATTTAATTTTTGGTTAATTGATAATGCAGCAAACATTTGAGCCGAACCTTGAGAAAACCCAATACAAGTTAATTGTTCTGATTTGACATTTTCTAAGATATAGTTAATTGTATTTGGGATGTCAAAGAATGCAAATTCATCAATTGAAAAATTCCAAAACTTTGGCGAACCTGGTGTTAAAAATACATGAGCTGTTGAATATTTATTACCTCTATTATTTCCCATCCAAACATCATAACCTAAATCGTGTAAAACAAAAGGTAAATTTTTATTTCTTTCCAAATTACAAACCCAAACATCTGAACACATTAATAAACCATGATGTAAATAAGCGACTTTGGGTGGGACACCATTTCCTTGTAAATCTTTGCGTGGCGGAATTCTATGAATAGTTAACAAATAATCATCTTCAGTTCTTACCAAATAATCTTCAACTTCAATGTTAAATATTTCACACATATCGTGTATAGATGAAGCCAATCTCAATCTTGTATCGATCGGTATTTCATTGACTGGAACATCTGTGGACGGATTGCTCGTAAACAAACGTTGAAACAACCATGATATTGAATTAATTAGCTTAGTTGGAATTAATTGTAATATCGATGATATTACAAATTCCATATAAACTAGAACTATTATTAAATAGTCGGTAATATTTAAACGACTAAGAAATGGTAAAATCATAGCAGTTTAACTTTTTATTATAATATTATGTAATGTTTTCTTTTTACTTGATTGAGTGGTTGATCCCACATCAAAATATAAAAATAAGTTACTTAAATAATAAATATATAATAACATATATATATATATTCATCTTTTAAATTAAACGAAATTATACACAGTCATCATCCCATTTCTCATTAAAATTCAACCCATAATTAATGAAATTACCAGCAGCAAAAAATATTATTACACCAAAAGATACCAAGCACAAATACACGTCTTTAACCAGAATGCCGACAGGGTCCTTCTTTAAATTTGAAAAATGCCATAGTTAAGAAAAATAACGTTTTTGAAGAACGAGAAGTTTCGAAAAGTAATTTCGATGAATTTCTAAAAGACAGTAAAGATCTCACATAAGCTGTTTTCATGTACTAATTTTCTACCTCGAAAGAGATAAGTACTTGTCTTTAGATGTGTATATAAGAGTTACGCTGTGTTGGAACGTAGCATTACTATTATAGCTACCGCAATAAGACAAATGCATTTGTCTCCACATATGTATTGTCGGATATACATTTTCTAATTGTGTTATGATTACAAAATGTCCAAGTACGTCTATAAAATAAACTATTATTTTAATCGATTAGTTTTTTGAGTTTTAATATAGTTTGTTTTATTTTCTTGGACATGTCATTGTACTTTTCCAATTATAATGACACAAAAATACTTACAGTCTAAAAAATGAGATGCTAATTTCTATACTTAGTTTCGATATATATATTCCTCGTAAAAAGAAACAGTACTACAATTTGACAGATGGTATTAAGAAATATCTTTGAATTTTTAATGGTGTCTTAAAGTAAATAGATCCAAAACATTTTGATTTTTCCAATACCCTATGCGATTTGCGTAATTATGTATCCTGAACTCTTTAATAATTTATGCTAAGAACCAGGGTATTGTATTGTCGTCACTATTTGTTATTTTTTATCAATAGATAGGGACACACACAAACACACACACACACACACACACACACACACACACACACACACACACACACACACACACACACACACACACACACACACACACATATATATATGTGTGATTATGAATGTATCCATAAAAGCATATAATTATGTCGTTTACATTGTCGTAATATTCAATTACTATATATAGTTGTGATATTTTAAGATTTGATATCTAAAGAGTGCATTACTCTAGGTTTCATTCGTACTAAAACTTGTTCAAATTTTCAAAAATTTATTTCAAAAAAATTGAAAGTGGGCATGCGCTAGAAAGAAAAAGTAAAAAAAATTAAAATTTAGAAAAAAGGATAAAATTGATTATTTAATTAACAAGGACTTTGATAAACAGCAAAAATTGGTTCTGTTGTTTTAAGTTGTATATCATTAATAAATATTAGTAATACTTCATTATTTTAACTAAAGTTAAGAGAAATTAACGATATATTATTTCTATTTGTCAATATAGCTTTATCGAAAATAGAACAGTTTAAATTACAAATCTATTTTTATTTAATTTAGTACAAAAATATTTTTTTTATTATAATATCAATACAAGATCATTTCATATAGTGCTATCTATATTATTATTAAGTTATTGAAGGAAAAAAATACCTATAACAACAAATAAACGACTATTTTAAAAAAAGAAACTTTTTTTATTTATTAAGAATTTAAGATGTGGTCCTATATATTTGGTGGTTCAACTGCTAGTAAAAGTAAACAAAAAGATTTACCTAAGAAAGCTATAGTAGAATTAAGAGAACATATAAACTTATTAACTAAAAAACAAACACATTTAAACACTCAAATAAATCAACAAGTTTTGGATGCTAAGAATTTTTTGAATAAAGGTAACAAAATACAAGCTAAAAATTCTTTGAAAAAGAAAAAAATATATGAAGCACAATTAGATAAACTAGAGAACACAATAAACTCATTAGAACAACAGTTGTTCTCTATTGAAAATGCCAACTTGAATTTAGAAACCATGAAAGCTATGAAACAAGGTTCTCAAGCTATGAAGGCCATCCACAATGGTTTAGATATCGATAAAGTTGACGAAACTATGGATGATATCAGAGAACAAGTTGAGTTAGGTGACGAAATTAGCGAAGCTATTGCTAGACCTTTATATGTTGGAGGTGGAATGAATGATATTATGGATGATGAAGAATTAGATGAAGAATTAGATCTATTGCAACAAGAAGCAGAGACTAATCACATGATACCAGATTCTGTATCGAAAACTGAAGTAAAAGAAACTAAGATGAATTTACCAAACGTACCTAATGAAAAACTTAAATCATTTCCAATTAATGAATCAAATCAACAACAATTGTCTCCACAATTAGAAGAAGAGGATGAAGACGAACGTGCATTAAGAGAATTACAAGCTGAAATGGGTCTTTAGACAGTATTGCATTTAAAAAAAACATTAAAGAGGAAACTGATGAAGAAGCATAACAAGAATGATATGTATGTCATAAAACTTATTATACAGTTGTTAACTAAAACTCGTACATTTGCCTATATATAATTATTATCAAAAAAATTTAGTGAATAAAAATATTTCTTATATAAAATATTTACCTTTTTTAAATGGAGATTTTTAATACATGTGTATACTTCTATAAAATTAGAATGTCTTTTTTTGTAATTATATATATATATTACTAAATCTCGTAGACGATCTCGTAATTTATGTCATTCGCCATGTTACAATTTCTTTGAATTCATAAAAATCTGAAATATCACAACAATAAGTTCAAATATAGTCACTACATGTTCTCTATTTAAATGTTTATAAAATTTATAACATACTCATAAATCAATTAACCAAAACCCAAATTAAGAAAAATACAAATATAATAAAAAAAATCTTCACACTTAACCATCTATTGCTTTTAATTCTATCAAAGTATTTTACTAATTCTCTTTGGGCACCAGTGATATTCAAATCAATATCGTTGACATTTTCATCAATTCTTTGAATAGTTTCACCCTGTTCTTGAACCATAGATGCTAATTGTTGAAATAAACCACCGACTTCTTGGATTGTAGATTCTATTGTTTCCATAGCTCTGTCTCTTTCCTGTAAATATGCGTTATCCATAGTACCCTCTTCCATTTGTAATAATAAAGATTGAGAATTTTGAGATAACGACATTAATGTATTATCATTTTTATTTGATTTATTGCTATAAGTTGTATTATTTGAGTCTTCATCGATAATATTTGATAAAAATGGATTTGAACTATTGTATGATGTCAAATCATTACTTTCATATGCATTTTGTTTATCTTGACGATGTTCATTATTCTTTGCACCATTTTCAGTTGCATCCACTGATATCTTTGCCCATCTTTCTTTATTAGCTATTTCTAATCTTTGTCTTTCTTCTAAAACATTTTTAAAATCACCAGAAATATTTTTCATTTTTGTATTTAATAAATTCATAACATTTCTTGAATGCAAAACAGGACCATCTTTTGAATCCGATGAACCATTTCCTGTAATATTATTTTTATTAGCTCTTTGAAATTTACTTAGTTCAACCAAATTTTGTTCAATTGAATATATTTTTCTTTTAATTAAAAATGATAATTCAGCAATTTCTACTGGATTATCATTAAACATTGGTTTTCTCTTAGCTAAGATGGCTAATTTGGAAAGTAATTGAGCAGTACTTGAAATTTCATGAGCTATACCAGATGCTTTCAATTGAAATTCAGATTTTTTACCATTGGGATTATTTGAGTTTATATTATAATTTGTGTTTCTATCATTTTGTATTAAATTCTTGTTTTGTTTCTTCACTACCAGCACACACTGTTGGAATTCATTTGTTCTATCTTTGATATCCATATTTAAGTTATATTTTTTAACTAGAAAAACAGATCCTGACTTTTATTGAATGGGTAAACGATTAATATAATAAAATAGTGGCTGACCTAATATATCAGATAACTGTCGTAGTGGCGAAACAATTACTTAATGAACTAAAATAGTAAGAACAGTTAAATATTATTGTTCTCTTTAAGTTAACAATTAGGCAAACTATAAAATTCGATAGTGTTCATGAATATCTAAAAACGAATCTCTAATCTCTGTACTCTCTTTTTTTTATAAATAGACATTTAAACAATTTAAAAATATATTTTTCAATCGTTCATTCATTGTTGTGTTGTTAAATTTCAAAAAAAAATTAAAAAATACCATATAATATCATATTAAAACCAACAGAAAATTGAAGGCTTTGAATTTGAATTTTGTATGAGCACGTGAGAACAAAATGGTACTTGAAGAATCAATTTTCAATGGATAATCGTTTAAATTTAAGGATATTAGTAATTTGATATAAAAGGGAAATGACAAACGTGATAATGGTAATTGGTATATACGAAAGCACAATAATCCATAAATAACTTCAGGAATTAATAAATTAAAAGAGTGATTACACAATAAAACTTAATCTCAATTTCTAATATTGACTCAGACTTGTATTGGTGCGAGAGTTAAGTTAAAGCATAATATGGTTGATCATTTATAAGAATAATATTTTAAATAATTACCAATTTAAAAAACAATATACTACTATATATTTTTAAAGAAAATGAGTTATTTTAACAGGTCCAGTTACAATAGTCTATTTGATTATTTTAACACATTCAGCAACAATACTATTTTAAACCAATTTAATGGCACAAACAATATTGATATAGGCTTAGATGGAATAATAATTAATGCAGTTGGAAATTCTAAATTTTTAATGTATATCTATAATTTTTTAGTGCATAATTTTATTTCACCAAGTTTAGAAATTGCTAATAAATTATTTCAAGCTCCAAATTTATTAGACTCAATTGTGAAGGTTTTACTTTATCTTTTCAGCAACTATGCTACAGGCTTAATACTATCATACATCTTTATTAATAGATTAATTGTCATGTCATCATTGAAATCTAATTCAACAAATGTTGTATTGCCTACATCTTCAAAGTGGTTATTACATATTTCATCAATTATCCCTTTATCCTATTTGTTACTTCAATCTTTGGTTCAAATTAATTTTGTAAAAATTAAGTATTTGAAAGTATTATCAACCGATGTATATTTACCTATGTCATTTGGGCTATTATTATATTCACAATGTATTGAATTCTTTTATAATTTCACCACAAATACAAAGACTTTAGAAAAAAATGATAATTCAACTTTAGAATTATCTTTACAATTATATACAATGAATGCATCCTATGCTATATTTAAAAGACAAGCGCATGGATTTGTTTCTTTAGATATAGATTTCATTATAATTGATAGAATTCTAATTCATGTGATAGAATTATTCAGCATAAGGAAATATAGATTATTACAAAATTCCGTCATTAGCATTATTCAACTACTGTCGTTATTATATGAAGCATCAAGGTATGGTATATTCTCAATTCCAATTTACACATTATTCAAGTGCAGCACAAAAATTATTTCAATTTATGCCATTACAATAATATTTTTGATTCAATCTATAAAATGGTTTGTTGAATATTTGATGCTTCCTTTTGTTAGTATTTTGAAGAAAAATGGTGATCATACAATAAATAAATCACCAATTAAATTGTTTCAGGATATTAAAAAAAATTTATACTACAACCCTGAACAAGAATTTATTTCGTTTTTGTATAATTTATTGTTAAACACCTGTAACGGTGGAAAAATGATAAATTATGATAAGGACAATTTTGTTATGAGACATGAAAATATACTAATGACTAATGATGAAGAGTTGAAGGAAATAGAAATTCCACAGTTAAATAGCAAATTTATGGTAAGTGGTTATTTAAATGAAGTACCAACAATCCCTGATGATCTAATTTTAACGACTAAACAAAATTCAAAAGACACCAAAGGAAAAGTAAAAACTAAAGTTGCGTCATTTTCTATTTTATTGAGAATAAGGATGTTAATGATAACTTTGAAAAAACTGTTTTTAGCTTTTATGTATTTTGGTTACAATAATAATAACAGTAATGATAGCCAAGGAACAAAAAAGAGAACAGGAAATAAGAAATCAAAGGATTTAAATTTGTATATTACAGAGAGAAATTATACGAAATTCTTAACTAGGCCGGTCGACGATGAAAACAACAAATTTCGTGAGTACTTGTTATTACCGGATGAAGATATAACAAGAGATTTTGATATTCAATTATTTGAAGAGTTGAATGATAAATATAATAAAGATAAACATATAAAATATGAGTATATGAATGATAATTTTGATGAGTTGAAGGAAGAACTAGTTGACCTGTTAGTTCCAAATGAAACTGAAGAGTTAAGCTCTTACCACCTATCCAAAATTTGGGAGAATAACGATAATACCAGAATTTTAACAAGACTACAATATGGCTCAAAATACCCCGAACAAGTCTTTGAGCAAACAGTACTGGAACGTAGATTGCACCATAACACTATTGATAAAACACTAACTGATCCAGGTATTGATGATTTTGATACAGAAGATCATTTTGAGAGTATATGTCCTATATGTAAATTTAACAAAAGATCAGTCATTCTATGGCCATGTAAATGTTTTGTATGCTGTGATACATGTAGGGACAGTTTAGGGCATAAAGGTTTTCAGAAGTGTTTTTCTTGTGCATCTGATGTTAGTGGCTATAGTACAGTCCACAATGTTTAATCTATCGAATTAATTACACACATATATATTTTTATTATAAAGCTTCTGGTGTCTAATAACTTTTTTTCCTAGTATCAGATGTATGTAATTTCTTCAGAAATAAATAGCATGGAGTAATAATAAAATTTAAATCAAAAGACATATAACTAGTGCTTAAGTGGTTTATTGTTATATTTTTACTTAATTAATCATCAAGGAATATATAAGTAATCTATCATATATAATATGCGTTATTTAAATTATGAACTTAAAAAATCTATTGTATTGTACTATAGATATCTTGTGATAAAAAAGACATTAAATTGGTTGGCATTACGGTTTCATTAATTTATTATCAAATCCTTAATGATGGAATAAACGACATGGATTTTCAATATAAACCAAGTCTTGTGAATCGGCAGCTTTAATTATTTCTTTATCCATGATAGAACCAGTTGGAGCGCAAATATACTTAACACCTGATCTAACTGCTCTGTAAACATTATCTGGGAATGGGAAAAATGCATCTGAAGACAAACTTACATTGTTTAATTTTAACAACCATTCTTTCTTTTCGGAGTCAGTTAATGGTTCTGGAATTATCTCAAATTTAGATTCAAAGTCTTCCCTTTCTGGACCTTCATTAGGAACTTGGTTTGTAATGTATAAATCGATTGCATTAGATTTTGATGGTTTTTTTACACCTTTAGCAAATTTTAATGATAAAATTTTTGGGTGTTGTCTTAACCACCAATTGTCAGCCTTATCACCAGCTAATCTTGTGCAATGAATTCTTGATTGCTGACCGGCACCTAAACCAATAACCATACCATTTCTTGCAAAGCAAACAGAATTAGATTGGGTATATTTGACAGTAATTGAAGCAACAATTAAATCTATTATAGCAGCTTCAGTCAAGTTCTTATTTTTTGATACTACTTCTCTAAAAGAGTATTGATTGATAATTGCATTGTTTCTCTTTTGTTGTAAATTGACACCATAGACTGTTCTTGTTTCCATTAAACCTGGCTCATAGTTTGGATCAATTTGTAATATACAATATTTACCTTTTTTCTTTTTTTTCAAAATATCTAATGCTTCTGGTTCATAACCTGGTGCAATAACACCATCTGAAACTTCAGTCGCAATTATTTGTGCAGTTGGTACGTCAACAATATTTGATAAAGCAATCCAATCACCAAAAGATGACATTCTATCGGCACCTCGAGCTCTTGCATAAGCACACGCTAATGGTGACAAATTTTCTATATTATTTACAAAGTATACTTTTTTTTCGATATCAGTAAGTGGAATTGCTACGGCAGCCCCGGCAGGAGAAACGTGCTTAAAAGAGGCTGCAGCAGGTAAATTCAAGGAAGCAGATAATTCTTTAACTAGAGGCCAAGAGTTCAAAGCATCTAATAAATTAATATATCCCGGAGTACCACATAGCACTTTGAATGGCAATTCATCTTGTAAAGACACGTATGCTTGAGAAGGTCTTTGATGTGGATTACATCCATAACGTAAAGGCAATTGTGAAATATCCTCTGAATATTGTTTTCTGAAAAAATCTGAAATGGCTGCATCGTAATCAGCAGTGTGTTCAAAAGCTTTTAAAGCTAATTTATTTTTTAAATCTTGTGAAATTTCACCATCCTTAGATAGATCCTTTAAAAACATTGAATAATCATTTGGATCAGATAAAATCGTGACTCTTGAATGATTTTTAGCAGCGGCCCTCAATAAAGTGACACCGCCAATATCAATTTCTTCAACTGCTTCGGATACAGTAACACCGATCTTAGCAACAGTTTCTTTAAAAGGGTATAAATTACAGACAACAAAATCAATTTTTTCGATATTTTGTTTTTTCAAATCATCTTCATCACTCTCTAGATTTCTTGCCAAGATACCACCATGGACAGCTGGATGTAGAGTTTTAACTCTACCACCTAACATTTCTGGTGCATGAGTTACATCCGAAACATCTTCAACAGGGAATCCTGCTTCTTTGACCATTTGAGCAGTACCACCGGAAGCTAAAATCCTGACATTATTTTCTACTAGACCTTTGGCTAAATCTAATAAACCAGTTTTATCATAAACTGACAAAATAGCAGTCTGTCTATAATTTGGCATTATTAATATTTTTGGGATGTTTGAACCTTAAAAAACAAGATAAAACAGAAAATTCTATGTCTTCAATTAACTATCTTAAGTGTATGTAAATATGTGATCTTAAAAACTAAGAGAGATATTAAAAGAATGAAGTAAATGAAAATGAACATATACAATTTAAGATTTAGCTAAATTATACTGATGTAGTATGACCATATAACATATTAATTGAGTTTAAAGTAGTATAGTATTAGAACATAATATTAAATTTCAATACAAAAGTCTCAAATTTCAATTCCTCAAAGAAACAAACCAATATTTTTTTACAACAAAACTAGAAACTGCCGCCATCACAAAACCTCGTACAAAAAAACAGAAAAGGAAAACCCAATTGCACAGGGTAACCATACAGAAAAGCATTGAAATATATTTTATTAGTACTGACATGAGAGAAATAACCAAATCCGGGTAAGCAAAGGAGCATGGATAAACAGTAGACAGAACAAGTGAACATGCTGAATATATTGTTTGGCAATGAGCAATACCATCCACTGATAGTATATACGATGTGGTTTTCGTACATGTTCAAATAAACTGGTATCTTTCAAATAGATCAATAGCTTTACTAATATGGATGCGACGACTCCTAATTAGGAAATATAATTGCTTTAAATACAAAAACGCATAATACAGCAAGTTTTTTCGAGTCTCTTAAGTCATATCCTATTTAGGAAACAAGATATGCGAAAACGGAATAGTACGGTATAAGCAGTATCTTAATAGTTCGAACACACCGAAACACACCGAAACACACATGCACACACTAAAACAAAACCAAGTTTTTCGCTTCCTAGCTTGATCAGTACTGTTTTATTGGTTTCCTGTTACAAGCCTCCTCTCTCTTCCGGGCTCTGCCACAATTCCCATCACTGAATTGAGAATAACAAGAGCTGAAAAAAAGAAAACGATGTCGAGACCGATCTTTGTACACCCGACGTTATTCCCAATAACGAGGGAAAAAGAAATGAAACACGAAGATAGCCGAAACCATTTCATTACGCGTGCTTTGACGTACGTGCATGTTATTTGTTTCTTATTTTTTGTCTTTCTTGAGCTTTTATCGCATAGACATGCCAAAAAATGCGAAATTTTGGTTTTTTTTGAAAAATCTTCCAATATTTATTTTTAGTGTGGTTGGTTTCTTTTATTTGCATCAACTTATCATATGGCAACTTCTAAATATGGAAATTTTAATCTACAATTTTTTTTCAAAAATAGTAACTTGCTAAGCAAATTTTTTTATGTTTGATGCTATTTTAATGTCAAACAGTTTTGTTAACTATCCTAAAAAATTGAGGAAAATGTATGCGTATATTATTTCTATTTTTAAATTTCGATGTGTCGTGATCATATTCTTAATATATAAAGGATCCTATTTTTTTATTGATTGTATCTTTTTTCTTTCTTTGTATTTGTATTTGGGTTTTCTGTTTTGTAGTTTTAGTTAATTATATTTTCTTCTTATATCTAAAGTGTTTCATAAAGAATATATTCAATCAAGAATTCGATCATATCAAAAACATACTAATATAAAATAATTACAATGGCTTCCTCTACTACTTCCGTTCACTCTTCTTCCGCTTCCTCTTCTCACAAATCCAGTTACTCCACTAACTCAAACTTAGTCTCCACTGGTGTCGTTGCTGCTTCCTCTGTCACCAGCACTTCTGTTAAGTCCACCGTTTCTTCTAGCAGCTCTTCTACTTCTACTTCCAACGCTGCCGCCAACGTTGTTGCTGCTAAGCCAATGTCCTGGAAATACGTCTCCATGATCGGTGCTATTGTTGCCGGTTCTTTTGTTTTATCTGCTGGTTTATAAGGAAATCGGATGTTTCTCATTCAATTTTATTTCCCTTTATTACACAGTACATACAACATTATTGACGTCAGCCAATTAAATTTTTAAACAGCATTATTTATACATATTTTTTAGAATACGAAAAACAAAAACAGAAATGAGTCCTCTATGAAATTTAAAAGAGAGAATTATCTTTTTCAATCATATATATTTGTATACTTTTTTCATTTATAGATAAAAAGATTCAATATACACATTTATTATGTTATAATCCAAATTATTTTATTTGTAGTAGTTATGAAATCTTGTCGAACGCGCGGTCAATAATTTATTCACACTACTCGTATTTAAATAAAATTACCACCAATCTGAAGTAATAAGTATTTTTTCCAATTATAAATGTATACCTTTGTACAAAGGAGTGGTATTGTTTGGTTATAATTTCTATAAACTATCATAAACTTTCAATCAAAATCGAGTAAATATATATTGTAGCAACGTTGATATGTCATTTTTCGTTGAATTATGGAATAGTATCTTTGTTCCAGGTACTTCACCACAATTAATTATTGCAACAAATTTATCATTTTTGGCATTAATAATAACTTTAGTTTGGTTAATTGTACAAACTAACGGTAATATACATTTTATCGTGTTATTAACAATTGCTACTTTGTTATGGATCACGGTCATTTGGTTTATTAACGAATTGAAGAATGTTAAATTGTTAACAAATGAAGAATTAGGCAAAGAACAAAACGAAACTGAAACCAAAACTGAAAAAAAAACAATTGATAAAAAGACTATAGGACATTCAAAAGGTTCTGCAAAGAAAAGATCATCAAGGAAAATCTAAAATAAAGGAATAAAAAAATATCCGCCATTATTTTATAATTAATTAAGTCAGTTACATAGATACATGCATAATATCATATAATATAGTATAATATAATAGAATAGAATATTAAAATACATTTTCCTCATTAAATACGCTTTAATTCAATGAAAGCTATTTTTTATAAATAATTATTTCATATAATATCAAGAAGTATATGTTTTAAAAAATATCATTCATTAAAAAAAAATGTATGCATTCATTCATCTCATTTAGAAAGTTTATTGCCATCAACATGCATCTCTATTAGGAGAAACAAAATGCGGAACAGCTTTCAATTGTAGCGAAATTTCAATGAGAAAATATACGGTTTAAAAAGAAAATAACGCCTAAAAATAATTATCCATCAATGGTGATGACAAAAAAACAGAAAACATACCTACTGAAAATAAACAACAATAAAAGCTGATGAGTTTATATAATTCATATTATAAATAATAGATAGAAATAATATATTATTATTGTCCATATTATAAAATAAATATAGTTCAATAAACAATAAGCTGTACTTTAAAATTTCAGTTCACGGGGATCTTACGAAATAATTGCATAATCACAATATTTTAAATTTTTAAAAAGTATTACTACAGAAAGTATAGTTTAATTATTTCATCAAAACATAAAAGATGGATGCTGGTTTAGCTGCTATTTCACCAAAAAATGGTTTCTCTAATAAAAAAATTATGAATGCACAAAATAAAATGAATTTAAGAAGTAATTTATTAAATAATAATGGTTTCACACCAAATACTCAAAATAATTATAATAATAACAATAATCAAAATCGATATAATAATGGCTATCAAAAGTTTTTCCAACAAAATCAAATGCAAAGACCTCTTTATTCTAATAATGGAAATTTTAACAACTCAATGCCTAATAATATAAATAATCCTAATAATGGTGTGCCAAATAGACATAATTACAATCAACAGTATAATTCAAAATCGATGAATAACTTGAATCAACCTCATCAGTTTTATAATAATAATAGTTCAAGTGTTCCTTCATCTAAAAATAGTTCTGTTACGAGTTTTGTTAAAAATCAAAAATCAAACATATCTTTTCCAAAATTCAATAGAAAATATGATAATAATAATTTTGATGAAGATGAAGTTGAAGAAGGAATTGAAAAAGACTTCAACCTCAATGGTCCTTATTCAAAAGAATATTCATTTAATCATGATTTCTCAGTAAACCCAGTAATACCAACAACATATACAAACGATCCAAGTAATATGAGCAATACCAAATATCGAAAATTTAAAAAAAATCAACAGAAAGCCAATATTCAGAACTTTAATTCTAATTTTAGCCCTAATACTAGCGGGAAAGGTTCCCCACAAATGAAAGATATTGCGCATAATACATTTCCAAACCCTTACGTTAAGAACCACTCATTAACCGGTTCTAAGCCTATGTTCAATAATATGCAATCATCGAATGGTCCACAAAATTATCAAAATAAATTGGTGCAAATGAATGATTATAATACTAAAAGTAACATGAATAATGGCTACTCCAATTATGGAAGGCAAAATATCAACAATTATGCATCAAATCAATATAGACAAAATGGTTCAACTCCAACCTTACCTTCTATAGTTATATCTGAAACTCAAGAAAATTCAATTTCTTCAGTAGACAAAACAAATTCACCAGATACAATTAAAGCTAATAATATTACTATTACACCTGAAACATCGACTGAATCTGTAAATGAAAAGAAGGTCGATATATCTAATAATGACAATATATACGATCAGAAAAAGTCGCCATTACGAAATGAAGTCTCCCATTATGGAAGTTCTGACAATAATAATTCTGAATACAATCGCCAAATTGCTGCCTTGAATAAAAAGTTAGAAGAAAAAGATGAAACAATTTTGAAAATTGAATCTTTAATTAAATCAAATGAGGCATCTTATAAGGAAAAGATGAAGGTTAATGAAGAAAAGATTAATTCGTTATTGACATCTAGAGAAGAAGAAATTGAGTTCGAAATTAAACAAAAAGAATTAGAATATGAGACTAAATATATTGAGCAAAGGAAAGCATTTGAAGATATAATAAGAGAAAAGGACAAAGTTCTTGAAAGGATATCAGACAGTTCCATCACTACCACAAGTTCGGCAGATTCATTCAAAAATGAAAGAAAATTGATGAATAAAGGTATTCCTTCTCAAATAAATATAATAAATTCAGATTCGAAGACAACAGTTAATGATCAATATATTACTTCTATTGATCATTCAAAAATCGATCCTGTTTCATTCTCATCAGGAATAAATACTAATCTGGATGAAAATACTTTCTCTTACAAAGTCAACGTAAATCCCAATGATAGTCTTGAAATGGATGATTTAATTACATTGAGACAAATAAATGATAAGATCAAGTCAAGAAATACTGATACCCTCGAAGATATAAAGATATATCAAAATAAAAATATTACTAGACTGTTAAAAGACAATAAATCCTTGACCGAAGAGATAAAATTACTTTCCGAAGAATTAGCTAAATCGATTGGTAGAGAAGTTTTATTGGATGGAAGAGTTAAAGAATTATTAAACTACAAACGAATCTCTGAAAAGGAACATAATGAGTTAAAACATGACCTTGATGGAGAATTAAGAAATAAATCTAACACAATTATTTTATTAATCGAAAAATTAAACAATGAAAGGGTTAAAAGATTTGTAGCTGAAGAACATTTATTGAATAAATAATATATTGAAATGAAATTTTTAGTTTTTGAATGTTTTCAACTACAGTTTTAAACCATTTTTTCATGTATGACCGTGAGTTGGACAACAAATAATAACTGATAATAAGATGATAGACTAGTAAATAACTGCATCATATAATATTATAGATAATTGAACTTTATTCATAAATTTTATAGAATTAATTTTAAATAAGGTAAGATTGTAATAAAAAGCAAAATTATTTGAGTATTCTTTAACAATCATTATATACGTACTATACGGCTTTTTAAAGGAAAGAATTATGTATGGATAGTAAATTTATCAAGTTTTTTTTAAGCGAGTATTATAGACGAAAAAACAAAATACTGAAATTGACATCAGCAAAAATTAAATAATGAAACTTAAATGAATCTTTTAAGATATAGTTTTTAAGAAAACTTACAAATAATATTTTTTATTATAAATAGTAATTAAACACGTAACTTAATTACTAATTTACAAATTTTTCCTTATTTTTTATTCTTTTTGTAAACTATAAAAAACCTAAGAAAAGAAGTTTCATTAAGAATATTCTATACAAAAATGTCAGGAAGAAAGAGAAGTGCTGATTTCGAAGATGATGGATACCGTGATTTTAGACCACGTATGCCTAAGAGACAAAGAGTTCCACCAGTTGTTCAATTGTGTAAGGAAATGATGCCTGATATTTGTACCATTGGTGAATCG
This sequence comes from Tetrapisispora pingtungensis (nom. inval.), assembly GCA_030573885.1. Classification (NCBI taxonomy): domain Eukaryota; kingdom Fungi; phylum Ascomycota; class Saccharomycetes; order Saccharomycetales; family Saccharomycetaceae; genus Tetrapisispora; species Tetrapisispora pingtungensis (nom. inval.). Next base: position 85,593 of record JAJMDY010000046.1, read on the forward strand.
GTTAAGGCCTTCGAAGAAGATATTAAATTTTTAAGTGAAGCGATTATTAGTGAATTTGGCCACGAAGAATATTTTAATAATGCTTTGTTATCCACTTTTAAGTCTGTCATATTGGAACAACCTCATAAACAACCTGCAATTGCATTGTTAACAATGGTTGTTAACACACAAAACCAAGAAGCTGGTAAAAGTATTGTTAATTATTTCGTTTCAGAATTACAAAAAACTATAAATGATTCAGCAAATGAAGAATTCAAAGCTACTTCTAATGAAACTGGTCCATGGAACAGAAGTAAATTATATTTAAGATTTTTGTCATTATTATCACCAATGGTAACAATTGATGATTTGATTATTTTGTTCAGATCTTTTTTTGCATTGGCTATAGAATTAAACAATATCGAAGTAGATAAAAGAAATCCATTATCTGAAGCAATTTATTCTAATACCTTATTGAATATTCCATATTTATTTTTTTTTAATAGATCAAATTCAGAATTAAAGAATGAAGTTGAAAATCTATTAGGTTACGTTGAAAATTCTTATCAAATCCGTGCCAATAATATAGAACTATTAGATGAATATAATGGTCAAAATCCGATTCCAAGGGTTGAATTGATTCAAGTTATATTAAGCAATGTTAAAAAATCTCTATCTAATGATATGGAACAACTTTCTCAACTATTTCCTGATTGGATACATTTATTAACCGAACAACCAGGTGATCAAGGTTTTAATGAGGCATTGAAATTCCCAAATATTGATGAATTAAAACAATTCAACACCTTAACTAAAGGATTAGGCTCAATTGATAGTATGTGGAGAACTCCAAGATTTAATTTCCATGTTTATTTACCTTCAGCAACAGATGATTTTGAGACTGTTTTACCAGTGACAACTTATGCAGGTTTCTTATTAAAAGACATTATTTTGGATATTATCCAAGGTATGGAATTCAACAGAAAAATTGTTGCGAAACAACTTGTTATGCTACAATTATTCTTCAAGGTCGGCATCTTTGCAGAATCAGGTATTTCAATTGCTCAATTAAATGAACAATTTGAACAAAATCCGCTTATTTCCACATTTAAACTAGAAGATTTAGTAATTGAAACGATTTTAAGTTTAATTTATAAGTTACCAACTGTTGTGCAACCATTTGCTTATTATTATACATTATTAGTTGAAATTTGTCAAAATGATCCAAAAGCTATTGCTCCAGTATTTGGTAGAGCGTTTAGATTTTTTTATGTAAATATTGATAACTTAGATTTTGAACTAAAGCAAAGATATTTGGATTGGTTTTCCATTCAAATGAGTAATTTTAGTTTCTCTTGGAAATGGAACGAGTGGGAAAATGATTCAATTAAATTTGGTAAAACTTTATACAATCCAAAGATGGTCTTTGCTAAAAATTTGATTCGTAAGGAATTAAGATTAACATCTAACACATTAGATGTTGAAGAAAGTTTAACAGATGAATTCAAACAATATCTAGATAGTTCTTTTATTTCACGCGAGGAATTAATTGAGTATTATCAATCTTTTTTTAGAGATTATATTGTTGATCCAAATGATGTTAAGAAACATGATCTATATTTTATACAAGAAAGCGTTCCAATGTCTGCAACTGTTCGTAAATTATTAGATTACATGCACAAACAAGGTGAAAATAAAGTTCTTACCGAATTTGAAGATATTATCAAAGAATTCAAAGAAAAATATGATGACATTATTGTCGACTTTGATAGATTTATTGTTACTGTTATCATACAATGTGTTGCACACTCGGGTAGCAGATCATTATCTCATGCGAATAAGTATATTGGTGATTTAACTGAAGACATTAAACATATATTTTCAACATTAGAATTAGATGAAAGTAAAAAAGAGCACTGTATTGTCGAGGCTATGATCAGATTCTGGAACGCCAACTCTCAGACTGGTTTTTTGAATACAGATGCTCTAAAATACGCTGGTTTTATTAGTACTAAATCAATTATCTCATTCTGCTTCGAAGAAAAGGATGGTAGAAATTTAGGTTTGACTGATGCAACGGCAGTTGAAACTATTTTTAGAATTTTATCCCAAGATCCATCCATTTCATCTGGTAACACCGAAAATTTTGAAAGTATTTTCGAACAATTGTGTATTATTATCAATGAATCCACTAACAAGTTAGGTGTCAGTCAAAGTGAAGATGTTGTTTTACCTCAATTAGAAGAATCTATGACTCACTATGAACCAGATCAATTGCAGCAATTTGATCTAGTATGGAAATATCAAACTGCTTTATCTTTCATTAAAAGTTTATTAAGAAAATACTCCAAAGAATATAAACTTCTAACTGAAAAGTTCAATTTAGGCCTTGAAAATGCAGTGCCTCACAATAAAACGAGATCAATTTTACAAATTTGGTTGCGTGAAGTTGAAAAATTATAATAATTTGTAATATTTGTAAAATAAAGAAAATCTTATATAATGAGTCCAAATTATAATATATTAACCATTATATTCTGTTTTTATGTATTGCCTATCATTTCTTATGATATAATATATCAATTTGATAATTCAGATGGCATAGAATCGGTGCGACATACCATCAAAAAAATTCTTGGGAGTTGCTGTTGTATTTGGTTCGCGAACCTCATCAATTTATATACGCGAACTGAATTTTAAGAATGTTATATATAAATAATTTTTAACATAAGACATTGCATAAAATATAGTTGAGCACTAATATCAATTTTCTACACATAAATGTACAAAAAGGAAATAATTCTATATTCCATAACGATATATATTTTAAAAAAACATTCTAGATTGTATCATAGAATTAATATATAACCAAAATAAATGGTATTAATGTTATGTCTGCCGAAGACCATCACAATAATCCGAAAAAACGTTTCTTCAATGATGAACTAGAAAGTTCTATGGATAATTCATCTTTCATTGAAGTGTCATTTAATAAAAAAGACTCCATATTGTTTGCAAATAGTCGTGATGATATTGAACTAAGCAATAATGAACCGACTGATGATCCAGTTGATGAGTTTGATAATTTTAAGGTTATCCTTTTGGGGATGTTACCTGAAATAGAGGAAGACTTAGTAAAAATATTATATGATAAATTTAAGGATCATGCAAATATTTATGATGCAGCTGTTGCATATTACTTCGATGAAATAAGTCCTCAAAATATCAAAGAGTTCGAAAATAATAATATAATAATTGATATAGAAGATGAAGAAGAGAATTTAAGCAATTCAACATCGGGTATGCAGGAAGACAATCGGTTATCACAAGAAATTATAATAGAAAAAGGTTTATCCAGAAATAAAAAGAAGTTATACGGATTCAGGGAATCTCAATCCTCAAAAATTTCTGTAGGCTGGAAACGATTTATTGGAGCATATCAAGTTAGCGCAATGATAACAAGACCGATGCTAAGACCACTTGAATATGGGACTAATTTTAAACTGGTACGTGACATATCAAAGGAACATAGTGTTAAAATACAATCAATGAATAACAAAAAGAGAACTGTGGTATCAAACTTAGTAAAACTATATGATCGTCAAAATAATAGAGAGATAGGTAGATTACCTGAAAATATTGGTGAAATAATTTGCCCACTTCTTGATAGAGATGAATTTATTTTTGATATCACACTTGTGTATACGGAACAGAAGAGATTAAGTGTCGGAGATAGTATTGTCCTACAATTAGATGCTTTCTTAACTTCTAATTTATTCGATTCTCAAAACGATGAAATCATATATTCTCAAAACAATTTTCAAAAAAATGTTTTGGATGTTGCGCGCACTGATAAACTTTTAGAAAACTCAAACGAAATTGAAAATAGAGAATATAGAAATTCAATAATTAAATTTTTTGATTTATTAAATATCCAGCAAGTCTCAGCTGAAGAAGAATTAAAAAATGGAGATGATGTCAAGGAAGATTCAATAGTTATTGATTTAGATGATCCAGAAGATGAGATACTTTCATCTAATATTACAAAAAATAATATAATAATCGAAGATTCCAGGAGCTCACAGATCTTGGATGAAAACGAACTAGATATTAATCAAATAAATGCGTTCTATAAAGTAGTTCAATCTGGAAATAGCATAATGACAATTCCTGAAACCACTCCAGATAAAAATAAATTTAAATTTTCGTTAAGAAAATATCAAAAACAAGGATTAACTTGGATGCTTAAGAGAGAACAGGAATTTGATAAAGTTGATGAGGATTTGACTGATACTCATGATATTGAAGTTGTGAACCCGTTTTGGAAAAAATTCAAATGGCCCAAGGATATGTCTTGGGAAAAACAAAAGTTAAATACAGTAGATGATATCTTATTTGATACTCCATATTTTTATTCAAATTTGTATACAGGGAAATTTTCAATTGAGAAACCAACAATGAAATCAACTTTAAAGGGGGGTATTCTTGCTGATGAGATGGGTTTAGGTAAGACTATTTCAACTTTATCTTTAATTTTAACGGTACCTACTGATGTTAACTACTCAACGCAAGTTCATGATACGGAACCCGAGTCACTTGATAATAAAAGACTTTTACCACAATCATCTGTACTACCATATGCATCAAAAACCACATTAGTAGTAGTTCCTATGTCCTTACTTACACAATGGCATGAAGAATTTAATAGTACAAACGGTTCTTCAGAATTGAAATGTGAAATCTATTATGGTGGTAACGTTAGCAGTTTAAAAGATATGTTAACTAGGAGAGCAAATCCACCATCTGTAGTGATAACAACGTACGGAATTGTTCAAAATGAGTGGGCAAGAATAATTAAAGCAGATTCTTCTAAGCCAAAAAATAATTATACAGGTTTGTTTTCTGTGAAATTTTTTAGAATAGTTTTGGATGAAGGGCATGTTATTAGAAACAGATCAACAGCAACTTCGAAGTCCGTTCTTAGCCTTGCTGGGGAAAGAAAGTGGATTTTAACAGGAACTCCGATTATTAACAGAATAGATGATCTTTATAATTTAATCAATTTTCTTAAAGTTGAACCTTGGTCCCAAATAAGATTTTGGAAAAATTTTATAACATCCCCTTTTGAACAAAAAGAATTTAAGAAAGCATTCAACGTGGTGAGTTCAATTATTGAACCTATATCATTAAGAAGGACTAAACAAATGAAAGATATGAATGGAAAGCCTCTTGTCAACCTACCTGAAAAAGAGGTAATAATTGAAAAATTAACTCTTGATAAAACACAAGAGGACGTATATAATTATTTACTACAAGGAGCCGAATCATCAATTAGAAAAGGGATACAACAAGGTAATTTATTAAAAAAATATTCTACGATTTTAGTTCATATTTTGCGATTAAGACAAGCCTGTTGTGATATTCAACTTCTTGATAAAGTAGACTATAGTGATGAAGATTTAAGTAATGTGAGTACCATTATTTCTGATTCTGGAGTTTTAAAAGAATTGATAGATAAATCATCAAACAATTACGTATTAAAAGAAAGCGACATTGATGATGACAATGCCATAATTAAAAACTTAACCGACAAATATATCAGTGGTGGTAGATTTGTTGACGTAGAGTGTTTTGTTTGTATTCAAGAGCCAATTAAAGCAGCAAACGCTGTATTTACAAAATGTGGACATTGTTATTGTGAAGAATGTCTCTTAGGATATATTAAATTTCAGCAAGAAAAGAATTCTGAATTGAAGTGTCCGATATGCCGGAGCTCGATTGACAGTATGCATCTTTTCAAATTTAAAATTAGTGAAAATTCGGAGCTTTCAATTATAAAATATAAGTCGTCGTCAAAGTCAGCTAAACTTGAAGCATTAATTGGTCATTTGCAAAGATTAGCTCAAAAATCTCCTGGTGAACAGATTGTCATTTTCTCCCAGTTTTCATCATATTTAGATGTTTTGCAAAAAGAATTAATAGATATTTTGCCTAAAGATTCAATTGAAGTATATAAATTTGATGGGAAGTTGTCATTAAAGGAAAGAGCAGATGTATTGCATGAATTCAGAAAAAAAGACGTTACAAAACAAAAAATATTACTACTGTCTTTAAAAGCAGGAGGTGTCGGTTTAAATTTGACATGCTCATCTTACGCTTTTATGATGGATCCTTGGTGGTCACCGAGTATTGAAGACCAAGCAATCGATAGGATACATAGAATTGGACAAAAGAAATCTGTTAAAGTTGTCAAATTTATTATTAGAAATTCTATTGAGGAAAAAATGTTGAAAATTCAAGAAAGAAAAAGAAGTATAGGTGAAGCTATGGATGTAGATGAGGATACAAGAAGACAAAGAAGAATCGAAGAAATTCAGATGTTATTTGAATAGGAACGTATAACTATATGATAACTAAAATTTGTATGGTATTTGTTAATTTATAAAAAGTTTCGATTTGATATTTTCTAAACATAGTGATTTTACTTTTATAGAGTTAGATATGAACTAAGTATATAATTGACCAAACTCAATAATGCATTTATATTGTAATCAAAGCAACTACAATAAATTTGAAAATGTTTTTCAAAAATGGATATCTTCTCCTAATAAGAAGCTTACTACCAAATAAGTATTTAATCCACCAATTAATGCCCAAACAAATATAGCAGAATTTGTTAATAATGCACTGTTTGTAAAATCTACTGTCCTGTACTGAGGATTATTGATTAAAGGAGTATCTTCAGTAGAGTTAATATGTGATTCATTATTTGAAATATCTGAAGTTTCATCATATACTGTCATGATTTTTTTATTAGCAGTGAAATAAATCAATGGTGCAGCAACGATAGGTAAAATTAACGAAAGAACTACTTGTGAAAAATTTAAGATATCTGAAATACCACGTTCTCCAAATGTTAAAGTGACAATCAAGCAAGGAACGATTGCTATCATTCTAGTGCACAGTCTGACTGCCCAAGCTGGTATCGACCACTCTAAAAATCCTTCGGAAACTATTTGACCTGCTAATGTACATATAATACCAGCTGATTGACCTGAGAAAAGCATTGCTAAAGCAAAAATTAAACCTGCTGCGGGCGATATATAATGTTTTAAGAGTTCATAAATGGATAATAAATCAGCATCATCAGCATCTGCCTGGCCAAATAAAGTAGAACCTGCCACTATTAGAATTGCACTATTGACAAAAGTTGCAATTAAAAATAAGGAAATAATTAGTTCTGCATAAGCATACGACAAAGAATAATTGATTGCACTTAAACTTGGTCTATCTAATATTTTTCCATATGTTTTCAAATCATAATCATATAACCTTGGTTTAACTAATGAGGAACCTAAGTAAAGGGAGTGTGGCATAACAGTAGCACCAAGTATACCTAAAGAAATATAAAGAGCTTGCTTATCTTCAAAAATAACTTTACTTGGTAAATAACCTTTAAAAACATCTAATTTAATTGGAATATTAACTTTGAATAGTTCTAAACAGAAACATGCAACAGTACATGCCACTAGTATTGAGACAAATAACTCAAAAATTCGAACTTTTTTCAATGATTTTCCATCAGGTTTATAAAACATTAGAATTAATAAGACGTCTAACACTGTTAATACTACACCCCAATTTAGAGGAATGTTAAACAGAATATTTAATGCAATTGCAGTTCCTACCACTTCTGCGAGATCAGTGGCGATAATAGCTAATTCAGCAAAAAAATAAATAGTGTAATTTAACCATGTTGGTAAATTGATTCTACAGTTTTCAGCTAAATCTTTACCTGTTACGGTACCTAATTTGACACAAAGACATTGTAATAATACTGCAAAAATATTTGAAACAAAAACAGTGAATAATAATTGATATCTATATTGCGCACCACCAGAAACACTAGTAGAGTAATTACCTGGATCCATATAAGCAACACTCACTAGGATCCCAGGACCTATGAATTTGACAAATTTATTTAACATATGATAGGTTTTTCTAAGCATTTTTGGTTCATGTATAATTGTAATGTAAATAATTGTTATTGATGATAAAAATGTTGTTCTAAAATATAGCCTGCTATAAAATAATTGTTTTCTTTGTAATATTAAAATAAATGAAATATAAATAAATGATATTTCTTGTTGTTATATCTTTAATGCTAATATAATATCGAATTTATTTTTATAATTGTGTTTTATACTAAACTTATATTTATACTTAATTTTATTTATTAATATATGATAATAATATGAGCTTATTATGAGCTTATTATTTCACCTTTTTTTTTGAAGATAATAATTTTTCACTAAAATAAATGTAGGCGTATCGATTAAATTTACGAAATTAAATCAAATCCATGAAAAAGGAAAAAACAAGAAATAAGCAAAGCTTAACTTACATAAGGAAATAAAAGTCTTTGTACATAAAGATATTTCAATTAAACGAATAGACATATTTCATTAGAATCAAATAATTGGAATTCAAAAATTAAAAGAATGTTCATAAACTTAATTGTTAAGGAATAGGCTATTGAGACCAACTTTTCTATGGATCTTGAAATTCAGATAGTTTATTCGTTAAACTATTTGAATTATTGTAATCAATTACATCAAAATAATTAGATATTTTAATTGTAATTACTAAGAACTAACTTAATTATTTGTGTAGAAAAAAGTTTATCATTAATTTACTGAATGATCAACTATCATTTGCATTATCTTAGTACCTCCTCCTTACAGTGTGTCGCAGCACGTTGTAAATACAATCTGTAATAATCTATAATTTAAATCAAAGTACCTAGTTTATAATCGACACTGGCGTACGTTAAATTAATATATGCATTTATGTTTATGTTAATTTTGCATTTTTGCCATATATTAATTATATATTTTATTGCCTGCACTCTCTGCAAATTAAATTTCGAAAAAAAATTGCACCTCTAAAATGGTAGTAAACTAACTGTTGATCTACGTAGCTTTAAACTGGAACAACAATAATTAAAACGATAAGAATTTTTTAATTCATCTTAAAATCGTGTATTTTTATGCTATTTATTTCTATAAAGTTTATGTGATTTTTACATTTGTGTTTATTTTTAAGTTACGCGACCACTAACAACTACACATGGTGCCTCATAAGATTGTTGACATGTAATAATACTATATCCAAGATATGAAAATAATTAGCATGTATTGCCATTACAAATTTTCACGTTACTAAGCCTTTCTTTCAAAATGATTGCGATGATACAATGTAAGTGCATCCCTCAACTTATGTGCATTTAAAAGCAATTGAATAATAGTGAGTTGTGCCACTCTCATAACGTATATTTAAATTCTTTTGCTTTGATGTCGATATTGAATAAATTTCAAAGGACGATACATCTACTACTACTATACATTTGAATATATATCATGTTCAAAGCAAAACTTTTATTACATCGGAAAATTGAAATAAGATATTTGATTAAGAATGAGTGATTCAATAATAAAGGATCTTATGATTATTACCTTTTTGGGTCAAAGAAACTACTTGAAATTTTACCAAAACAGGAAATATTGTTTTTTTATCAAGATACCTGCAGGAAGAAAATAAAAACGTAAATTACATTTTGACATTGACAAATACTCCAGGAACTACAGTAAAATATGTAAAACTTTTGAAGTGCACAAAATGTGTTAGAATAGCTATGAATCCTTCGATTTAAAGATATGAGAATTCATCACTTATATATATTTATTCTGTACGTCCTTTGTGCTAAAATTGTTAGTTAAATTGATAAATAAATCTAAACATAATTAAAACATAATTAAAACATACAAAATAAATGAAAAAAATTATTAAATAATGCTCGTATTATAAAAAATCATATTAGCTTAATGCAGTTGGTGTGGTGTCTGGGTTCTAAATATGTGTATTTATAAATTTTTAATAAATAAATTGCAGTCACTGGTATCCGTGCCAGAACATTCGCGCAAGTTTACACAAACTCCTTACACCCTGAGCGAAATATTCAGAACAGTTCATGAAAACTTTTTAAATGAAACTTTTTAAATCATCTCATCTCATCTCAACATAGAATTTTTTGAAATTTTGTTTTAGCTCTTTACACTAATGAATTTATCTAAAATGAAACGTTGACAAGTATTTCAATTCTTTTTTTTTGTATAAAAGGTTTTATGTAACTTTAATTTTATAATTGGTTTTACATCTTAGTCTCAATTAAAGATCCCTATAAACATTATAATAATCAGACATGTCTACTGAAGTTTTAGTTTTAAGAGGTACCTTAGAAGGTCACAACGGTTGGGTTACTTCCTTAGCCACTTCCGCTGGTCAACCAAACTTATTAGTCTCTGCTTCCAGAGATA
>JAJMDY010000047.1:0-94299 GCA_030573885.1 Tetrapisispora pingtungensis (nom. inval.)
GACAAGGAATTATACTGTAATACTATAGCCTCTAATATGAACAATAAATTAAATATTAAATCAAACACTACTGCTACTAACGCAGAATCTACTTCTACCATCGTCTCCGACTTCCAATAATATTAAAACATTGTCAATTTAAATAATGTTTTAGATTTAATTCAATTATTTCCTAATTAAGAGTTCTAAATTCTTCAATAATTTTCACAACTCGTTAGGGTTTCTTGTATTAATATCGTTAACTTAAGTGACATTGTTTCTAGTTTATTACAAAACACATAAATTAAAGGTCCCTTGGCCCAGTTGGTTAAGGCATCGTGCTAATAACGCGGGGATCAGCGGTTCGATCCCGCTAGGGACCATTTTTTGGAAAAATCTTGATTTTTACTCCATGAAGATAAAATATTAAATCTAGACATATTGTTAAAGTTAGAATAACTCAATACATATGTAGTTATAATAATAAATTTAAATAAAAAATTCTACTAGGTTTCAATTTTTCTTGAAGTTTAGGTACTTGTGAAAGACTAGCTTTTAAAAAGAAACATGAAATTACAAATAAAAGGTATAATAGTATTTTTATTTTAAAATATATCAAAATATGTTCATCTATTAAGTATTTCTATGCTTTACCTTTTTTCATAAGTTTGAAGCTGAAATTTACCGTAATATCATTGAAATTTTTATCTTTATCGACTTGGAATGTGGTGCATAACTGCAACAGTTACGTGTAGCTGTTTCTACTAGCTCTTGATTTTAACAAAATCGTGTAAATATTCGTGTTCTCTATACACTTTTACTATAGGTTGTTCTTGCGTTGGAATTTAATTTTTTCTACAACATAAATCAAATTTTTATCATATATTTGTACTCTTCTCACATTGTTTTGAATATTTTTTACTAAAGGATTAGAAACTTGCTTTAGCTTCTCAGCTGTATCAGCGACTCAATTGGATATTATCTCTGTATATCGATCTCAGATCCTCGTTCTTCATATTATTACAGTCAAAAATACCCCTTTTTCAATCATCTCAGATTGCTAGTTATAAAATGCGGATGATTAGATACTAAGTTGGATACATTTTTACAAAAGAAGATTTTTGATAAATTTGTTTATCAATTGGATCTATAATCTCATCGATTGATATTTCATACAAACCTCTTTCTGAGACTTGTATTGCAAGCTTTTCAAGTTGTTCTCTATCATAAACATTGCCATTTGGTAACATAATCGGATTTTCATAAAGTACCGATTCTGTATGATGGGCATATGGCATTTGTTTGGCTATTTGTTTAAATTCTTCAGAGCAAACTGGACATTTATTTGAAATTATTTCCGAATTCAAATACAAATCTAAATCCTCATTTTCCGAAGGTGTAAATTCTTTAATATGCAAGCAGTCTTTTGTTTTTAAAGACGATATCCCAAGCGAAAGATAAATCAACAGTGGCTCATTTTTGGAGATACCATACATCTGGTAATATTCCTTCAAGAATGTCTCATTTAGTTTTTTCCAATGATTATCACCAAAATAATTAGAGTGATAATTTGTTTTCTCTGAACTAATAATATCTGTTGTGCTGTACTCGGTCAAACTTGGATTAGAAACCCCTGGTAATTGCTGATTAAATAAAGAAGAAAATAGTGTCTTATTTTTTGAAGATTTTTTGAATTCCTCATCTGCTTCAGTTGGCAACAACGTTTCAGTTTGTATATTCGTTTTCTTTTCATTTTCAATATCACTTTTTATATGGTGCAATAAATAACTTGCTGCTTTTGTTATTTCTATCCGATGAGACTCAAAAAATTTCACTAAATATAATTGGTAACAATTAATTGCTTTATCATACTTCAGATTGGTCACCAACTGTAAATACTCTTGCAACCTTGCTTCAAATTCTAATGTGGAGTTAATTGTTTTCAGATATTCCCTATTTTCGTGTATCCAAAAAATAAGTGGTTGTATGTTTTTATGTTCAGTAAGTGAGCCTGATATCGTATTTGCATTTATTATTATATCATAATCTAACAATTTGTCTAATTTTTGTTGTTTCAAAAATAAACTCCCATTGTTATCACTTATTATACCTTTATTAATGTTGTCATCATTTATATTGGTTTTTGATTGTCTGACCAAATAATCACCTATTAATAAATTTGTGTATTTTTTATACCAATCTATCAGCATTTCTTTACTATTCATTTTTTTGGCATCATCTAATTCTTTGAAAAAAAGTATTCTTTCATGTATTCTACCAAGTATATTACTTTCCTGATTTTTTGTAACTAACAACTCTTTCTCTAGTATATCAATTTTCCTTATCATTTTATTTATTTCATTGACAGCCTCTTTATCATTTTCCATTGTATTTAAATTTGTCAGTTCATTGAATTTCTTTAGCAGTGACGTAAGTTCGACAGTCGTCTTTTTAACAGATTTTTCTATTTTACTAACATTTCTTTTCAGAATCTCATTTGGTATCGAAAATGATTGTTCATTTATCCTTATATGAAAATCTGTTGAAGGTTCATTAAAAATGGACTTCATTTTTATATTTAATTTTAATATCTGAAAATATTATCTTACAACCCTTTGATTTCAGTTTGAATTGATCTTATTAGCTATATGTTTTATGAATTTCTTGAATAATTTTATTTATTTGGTCTTGACACAAATAATATTAACACACACTTATATAAATTTGATGATACTAATTTTTTTCCCTAAATTACGTTGGTATTGAATTTTTTAAAATAATCTAAGCTGAAAAGGGAGATGTCCGTTACCAAATCAAAAAACTATAATAAGCAATAAACAACTAGCGATTAGATAGATAAATGTTAAAATATGTAATATATCTAATTAATTGCATTAACCGGAGTTAACTTGATTGATGATTACAAAAATGATGTAGTTATTAGTTATGATATTTATAAGTATATAACCTGTAAAATAAAATTAAGGATTTAGTTGAGGTTTATCGTATACAATCTGGAAAGACAGAAGACAAATTAGATTTTTAAATAATCAATTTTGTTTAATTTAAATAAATAAGTTAATTTAAAATAATTATCCAATGCTTGAATTTGCTTTGTTTGAATTTTCTCTATTGATTTATTGTGCATTTAACTTTTCAATGACTGCATCAGTAAATTCTGTAGTTGAAGCGGTACCACCAATATCTTTAGTAGTGGCAACACCTTCTGCAATAACTTCTTTAACAGCTTCATTTATTTTTTTACCTTCTTCTCTTAAACCTAATTGATTTAACATTAAAGTGGCAGATAGAATCATTGCAGTTGGATTGGCAATATTTTGATTTTCGATATCTAAACCAACATGCCTGGAACCTGGTTCAAAAACAGCATATTCCCTACCATAATTAGCACCTGGGACTAAACCTGGACCACCAATTAAAGCAGCACCAATGTTACCTAGTATAGTACCATACATTGAAGGTGTCACCATAACATCGAATTGGTGTGGTTTCGCAACAGCTTGCATTGAAGCATTGTCAACAATAATTGTATTTGTTTTAATATCCGGATATTCTTTTTCACCAATTTCAGTGATTGTATTTTTAAATAGACCATCACCTAATTTCATAATATTTGCCTTATGAACAGCAGTGACAGTTTTTCTATTATTTTCTAAAGAAAAATCAAAAGCGAATCTTGCAAGTCTTTCAGTCTTTGGTTTAGTTATTATTTTTAAAGATTCTACAACCCCAGGAACAGATTCATGTTCTAAACCTGAATACTCACCTTCAGTATTTTCTCTTATTACAATTAAATCAACATCAGAAATTCTTGTTTTAACACCTTTGAAAGTTTTAAAAATTGCAACATTTGCATAAATATCTAATTGTTTTCTTAAAGCAACATTTAATGAACCATGACCAGTCTGATCAGCAGAAGTATGCCAGATACCTTTTAAACCGATCTTATTTCTCTTTAATGATTCAATAGCTTTTTGAATATCATTTTCTGTCGATAAACCAGAAATATCAACTCTTTCCCAATCAATTGGTAAACCTTGAGATTCGAAAATTTTAACAACAGAATCAGTAACTTCTTTACCAACACCATCACCTGGAATTAAAGTAACTGTATAACGGCCACCATATTTTTTTGGAACAATATTATGATTTTTGGCAAATGAAGCAATGCTTCTCTTTGAAACGAATTGTCTTAACATTATTATGGATATTTATCAATTTTGGTATTCCTTCCAGTATCTTTCAAAAAATTTAAAACAAAAATATAAATAATACAATAAATGGTAATTAAATACAAGGGTTTTCTTGATGTAATAGAATGAATATATAAATTAGTTATCTGAAATATGTTGATATGCTTTTTATTGTAGACTTCAACTAAAAAGATATACTACCATGAAAAAGATGATGAAACATGAAAAGACAAATAGAAACAACTTATTTATATAAATATACATTTTATTGAATAAAAAAATCAGATCTGATTAACTTACAGAAAATTCTTTTAAGGTTACAATTAGTATTTTAAAAAAAAAGATTATTATAACACAATAATATTAAATTCTTGTAAAATCGACTACAATGAAAAAATAAGGAAAAATTATCCAATAAGAATTGGTTGTGTAAACGAACCGAACGTTGAAAAATGAAATCCTCAACCTACGGATCACATGAAAAAGACATATACATACACATAAATATAAACATAGATACACAGTAAACACACAAGAAGTGATAGTGGATATATTTTTTGTATAGAGCAGGATACAGAAATATGAGACCAAATAGATTAAAATACTAATACAAATTGTAATGAATACAACGAATTAATCAATAGTTTATTTGATCTATTGAACCCATTACATGTTTTCGGTAATACATTGTAAACTTTACCATACATATATAAACTTGTAAACCGTAAGAACGGATTGGTGTCTAGTCAAGTGTTGGCAATGTGTTTAGGCTTGTTTAGTATGGTTTACCAGTTTGATTTGCTTCTTGAAAGAACAAAGCTGTCATTTGTTAAAACCGAGTCACGCAATGTGATCATGCTTTGCCGTGGTTCGGGAATCGCCGTTGCCTTTTATGTGGCGGTAGGATGTACAGATATTTAGATACATATATAAGAGCCACATTGAGACCGAACATAAACTGAAATCGAAAGTATCAACAGATATAAATGATTGGTTGTAACAACATTACACAAGAACGTCTTTATATATATATATATATATATATATATATGTATATGTGTATAGATGAATATTTTATCTTATTTAAAGTATTGTTTCACTTCCAATTGAACATTCATATTACTCCAGATCTGATGACTTTATCTCTTGATTCAAATGCCGATAAAAATGAACTATACGACCATGTCAAGTCTTGTGCACCTTGTAAATAACCTGTGTATTTATTAAATTGTTCACTTAGTTCACCTTCATCGCTTGAATGTTCTCTTACGCAATCAAGAAATGATTCACTATAATTAAATAATGTTTTTAGTGTTTCATTAAATGCGATCGAATCATACGGTAACGTCAATTGATATACATTATTACTATTTTCAATATTATATTCATAGTTTTCGATATTATTAAAAATTAATTTCCAAAAATTATTATTATTCCTCGTTAATGGAATGATTAAATCTTTTTTCAAAATTTTCATTTTGAGAATTAATTCATTGATTAACTTTGATACATAAATTGTTGATAAGAACCACGGATTACCTTCTGACGTATTGTAACCGTCATATACATCCTCAGGATATCTGCCAATAGCAATACCCATATTTTTAAAATACTTATCACCATTAATCGGATATAATGTTGACATCTTTTGGATTAAAAAATATAATGAATTCAATACACTTGAGTCATCAACATCAAATGGTAAAATGTTATTGTTATTCATATTCAAATATATATTTTCTTTTGAATGAGATAATAATGAACCAATTATTGTTGCAATGTCCAATCCAGATCTAAAGCTAATGGAATCAGGACTTTCTACAACATATTTTTTATTGTCATCATTCATTATAAAACCTGATTCGAAAAGGATAAAATTATATAAATTTTCATAAGTTTCTATCAATTCATCGTGTAAACTTGAATATTTTACTTTTAGTTCACTAGATTCAGTAAATATATCACTCACCTTCATATAATTAATAGCCATTTTAATCGAAGTTAGTTGCATTAATGATGTGAAGAAATGGTAACCATTAACTTCTTCCCATAAGTCGAAACCTTTTTCTTTCCAATTTTCAATGATGAATTTTAAATCATAATAGATTATATCTTCAAAAACATTTTTTTCATTATTAAAAGAAGACATTAATTCTGGGAATGACTTATTATATTCTTCAATTAAATTTCCAATATTTTTCTTTGGATTTTTGTTTTTACTAAATATATTTAATTTTGAATAAAAATTGAAGATCGACATTAATCGTAAAGGTGGTCCATCGTTTTGTGGCCTACCCCAAGCCTTATTGAATGGTGTGTTATCAACGTTCCATTTTGGTTCCCCTAAACTTTTTAAGTCATTATTAATTATACTTTTACCAGATAAATTTTCAATCCTTTGTAAATTATATGAAACATTTAAATATTTCAAGAAAGTACCAATTAATGTTAAGTTAAAATTATTATCATCAAAAATATTATCAATAACAGAATTTATTGATATACCACTATCTCGTATCCATTGAAAAAAATAATTTGGATTATTGTTGGATGGAGATGCAATTATAACACCTTCCTGGATATTTGAATTTTTTAAATTTAACAGGTTACTATCGTTAAAATTCGTATCCATAATGTTTAATAATATTTTATTAAATGAAATATTATTTTCTTTAATTAACCAATTATTCAAATCTTTATTATCAAAATCAATTTTCTTTAAATCAATTTTTTCATTTTTAAATTTTTTTAAAAAAACGACGTCAGTAATAATTTGTGACGTTTCCAAGGAATTATTATTAAAATCATTAATTGTTATATTAATTGTATTTAAATTATTTTCATAAATAATGTTATTATTAAAAATTAAATTTGCCCTTAAAAATTGAAATTTTTCAAAAGGTTGCTGTAAAATTAATATTACATAAAATGAAATTAATAAAACTGAAATTAGGAAAAATATTTTACGAAATTTAAATTTCTTAACATCGTATTTAAAATCTGAGTAGTAATCATATATTTCTAGACCTTTTTTCATTCTTTTATTTTAATAAAAAAAACACTAGATAAAGAAGAGCAGATAATTTAACAAAAATGGAAGAACGAACTAATACTTGATATTTTTGTTAGAAAGAAACAAAAAAAAATGTAACACTTGTTTTCTTTTTGTTTTCTTAATACAATTTAAGAAAATAAGCAATTTCCCTAGATTTCTGAGTCAAACTAAAATAAATTCTAAATATTAATAGCAATGTTATTAAATCTCGTTGAATTATTCTATTGTTTCTTAATTAATAAACCAAAATAAAGTAAAACGCATATCTTTAATTGTTAACAAACACATATTACTTTAGTTTAAAGTGTGACAAATATCAAAGGGATTAATAATATTTATAGATTTGAATATATAAAACGTCAATATGTTTTTTCGTAGGTTTTGCCATCATTTTGATATTTTTTAAAAAAAAAACAAAAAAAATTTGAAGATACGTATAAAATCTAAACTAGTAAATAATAATAACAATTACATAGTGATGACAAGATAATGACCATCATAGTTATTTAACTATCAAATCTCTGAATCATATAATTATTAGATGTAAACTTTTGATTTACTTGGTCTGACACGCATTTTTGTATCAAACCAGTTGATCCTTTTTGAATTAGATGGCACAAAACTTAATTGACACAAAACTTAATTGACACAAAACGTAATTACTGTATTGAATTGTATTTTTTTTTTACAAAAACCAAAGCTTGAGATGTGTAAACCTATTTTATACATCCTAGCCTTTTAAGTATAGATAAAAAACTGGATTCACAATAATTAATTTAATCGGATTTGCGTCTATGCTGCGATATTAAAGCTGTAGATATTTTAAAATATCGAATTGGGTTATCAAAAATAAATAATTTATAAAATATTACAAATGATTACAAAAATGAGTAGAAGAGGCTAAAGGATAAAAATAGTAATGCGTAATAAACACGACACAACAGACCAAGTACAACCATGTTTCAGAACGAATTCCGGTTTTTGGTACATTTTTATGTGGATTAACGTATGTACTAACAGGTTTATTTTTGTTTGTTGAATTTGCATATTGGTAATTAATTAAGTCCCGTCACTATCACTTGCCTATTAAGATAAACTGGAAAAAATTACTCTAATAAAGCCTCATGTGTTCTAATAGAGTAATTAGAAACAGCACAATTTACTCAAGATTAAATTACTGTATCATTCAGAAATTTCAGCAGCAACAGGATAAAATTGTTAATTTAAAATGAAACAATGTTATTTTTACGTATTTACGTAATTCAATAAGTTAAGAAAAAGAATAAACGTAGAAGGTAATCAATAAACTATAGGTCTGTAGCTTTGTTAATTGTTGCAAAAAAAGAACAGCAAACTGATGTAAAAAGATTTTCTCTCGACCTAAATTTCCCAAATAGGAAAATTTGGCTGTCAGTTCAAATAAAGGAGAAGGCAGCATCGCGAGAAAGAGAGTGGGGGAAAAGAGCCGATGGCGGCTTGGAAAACCGTCGTGACAAACCTCCAATCGTGAGAACGCCGCAAAGATAAATAGAAAAAGCAACCAAAGCTTAAGACAATATTTTAGGTTATATTCAAAAAAAACATTCAACTGAAAATTAGGTAGGAAACTCTGATTTGGTCCGATAATTCTAAATAACCGAATTGACAAAAAAGCATAACGCAACTGTACAATATAAAATTTACATATGTAATTACTTAACTACAACGTCATTATAGTGATAAATTACATCAAAAAAAGCATCAACAATAAAAAAGTACTGATAAAAATAAAAAAAAAGTATTAATACATGATTGACTATTTCTCGCACAGATCACAGCACATCGTTACAGAATAAATAAATAATCGGAGAATGATTTTCATAATTTAAAATAAGCAAAAGTTAGCGAGGTCCGAGAAAATTGCCTACAGAGAGCAAAAGAGCAAAAAAGCCAAAATAACGAAAAAAGCAAAACAGTTTTTTTATTTTATAAAAAAGAGGGTTGAACAAATAATGTTACTATAGATAATGTTTTTAGTTGAACACCATCATACTAAAATAGGAAAAGAATTACAGCAAGAAACAGTTCACTATTATATATTTGGGTGCAATACTGTTACTATTATTGTACCATCGGTATCAAAGTCCAGAAAACCCAAACCAAGTAATTAGATTATGGTTAAGAAAGTTCCTGAATACAAAGTATACCATATCTTGCAAGTAACCCAAAGGATGCACTGTACTTGCTAGATATCCATTCGTTTTCTTAAACAAAGAAAAACAAAAGATTTTCAACACATCATGAGAGATCATTATGAGGTAATGTTTGAAAGCACATACAAGCAAAGTTATAATGGATCATCATGAAGTAATACCTTGAAACAACAAAGCATTCACTGACAACAATATACATACATACAAATAAAATAATAGCACTTAATATATAAGTATTATGATTGCGTATGTGTGTAAATATATGTGCACTTCCTTTGTCACTTGCTTTTGTATAGTACTTTTATTGTTCTTTCAATTAATATTAAGCAAATTGACTATTTTTTTTCCAAAAAATTAAGATTGAAAATTTCAATGAAAATCCCCTGAAATAAAACTAAAACAAAAAAGGAATATAATACAACATCTAACGTATTGATATCTGATTTTATGTAAGTGAAGTTCATTTATTCATATCATTGCATTTCTAAATTGTGCAACATTTTTTAATTTTATTTTAAAAAAATACAGCATTTTAATTTTGTTGGAAATTAATTTTATTAATTGTTTTATATGGGTACGTTCAAAAACTCTGCGGAGACATACGGTCACTATAATTTCATTATTTCATTATTTCATAACATTAATTTTAATTAAACACTAAATAGTAAATAACTTTCTTGTGCTTTTTCTTTTTCTTTCTTTTGGATTTCCTTCCTCGTTGCTATATGGGCTAGGTTGGAAACTGTAATATTAAATTTACAAAGTACATATTCAAACTTCGAAATATGTTAATGGGGGAATTTAAGTAATAAAAAACATACTAAATTATCTTTAACCAATACAAAACCGGAATTTTAATATTAACATTTTTAAGATTTCGATCTAAATTTTATTTAACTCAATCAAAGAGATTTACCTAAATAATTCGTAGTAATCACGAAACTAAAACCCAAAAATAAATAAATAAGAACAAAAAATACACAAATGAATTTAATTGTCCTAATTTTTTGAAATGAAAAAATTATTTCGAAAGAATTACTGAATAAAACGAAACTTTGTAAATTTAATTTTTTTGTCATATCGAAATTATTTACTACTATATGTGTCTATTGATTATTTTTTGAACATGCAATTTAACTTAATACCTGATTTTATATCGGTTTTCCTGGGGATTTTGTAGAGTTGATATGAATAAATTATTAGTTTTATCAATTAACTTCTTAGAACTAAGAATAATCGAATTTGTTAAAAAATAACGAATCAACCATTTTCAAATTTGTTTTATTTATTATATTTAAAGAATGAATAAATATATCAATGAAAATAGTAAATGTTTATATTAACGTAAATTCATTTATTATTTAAGGAATACTATTATTTCTATATTTATTTTGCTTATTATTTTTGTTGCGATACCCTTTTTTATTGAAAATAGTTAATATATACAAACACACACACTTATATATATACATACATATAGTGAAAAACAAGCATATATTTAAAATGTTAGGAAATAATATAAATTTATCAAATTTAAAATTAACGCAAGATCCTTTGGATGACTATCAAAGAATATATTTTTTAAATTTATTATCAAAGTTAAGTAATGAAAATTTAAATTTAAATTTAACAGAAGTCGATTTTAAGACAAGTTATAATGAAATCTTTTCAGATTTAACAAAATTTATTACAGTTAATAATAAAAATAAATTGCATATCAAAAATGATAGTTCACTAAAGGATAGAAGTAAGAAAAGAATTAAAATTAAAGTAGATAACAAATTGAAAAACATTTTACATTGTTATGAATATCAAATACCCAATTTAATCATTAATAAAGATGATAATGATGATGAATTGCTTTTAAAAAGTGAAATAAATGAAATTGACTGGAAAAAATTAGGTTTGAACGATGTTAATAAAGATTTAAATTTTATGGTTGGTAAAATTTCTAATAATAACGATTTACTCATAACTTCACATGAAAACGGTCTTTCTAAATTTTTCAATAGTAATTTTACTTTACCAACTTCATGTCGCAGACGCGCAGGAAGTGTCAGTAAAAAAAATGAAAAAAATGATAATAATAAAGATATAAAAGTTACAAATAAAAATGACACGAATGATAATAAAATTAAAACAGATACAATTATACAAAGTAATGATAGTATGACTGAACCAAAGGAGATTATATTGCTCAATCCAAGCAATTATATTATATGGACCAAAGAACACAAACATGTTTTTTTTAGTGGAATTTGGAGACTTTATCAAGATGTAATGAGAGTTTTATCAAATTCAGATAGATTTTCAAAATCTACTAATGAAAAAAAATTATCTTCAAATAAAGATTATGATCAATTAAAGTTAACATGTAAAAACGAATTTTGTTATGTTATGAAATCAGCTTTTATAATTGAACCTTCTTCAGCATATGTTTCGGAAGAGATAGATTTAAAAAAAATTAGGAAGACAAAACGTAGTCAATCAATTGATTCACCAAATAATGATAATGCATTAAATGAAAACTCAAAATATATAGACTTCCCATGGGCATATATAGATCACGAATTTGAACAACAATTATTAAATGACTATAAACACATGTTAAGAGACGGTGATTATCTATCAGAAAATGAAGTTACAGATATAAAATTTAAAGATTTAATCCAAAAAGTTCGTGGTGGATTTACTAAAATTCAAGGTTGTTGGTTACCATACCCCATAGCGAGAGAAATTTGTTTAAGATTTTGTTTTCCAATAAGATATCTATTAATTCCTATTTTTGGTGAATCTTTCCCTGATGAATGCTCAAAGTATTTTAGTGTAACTAAACATCAAACAGTGGAATTAAAAGAAGAGTCTGCACAACAAAATGATACGGTTTCAAAGAAAAGAGTTAGAAGACCTTCAGAAAAAAAAAATAATAAAAATGAAAATAATGAAAAAGAACTTAATGCTAAAAAAAGAAAGTTATCAGATATTAATAAAACCAAAGAAGAAATCAGCAAAGCTCCGATTACATCTTTGATACTTCCTAATCAAAATGGCTGTTTGATCCAATCTGCATTCGTTAATTCCCCTTCAGTAAAAGTTGATTCATCTTATAGCTCTAAAGAAAATCCAATTAGCATTGATCCACTAAAGAGAATATCAGTTGATTCAATTGTAATTCAAAGTAATTCTCCAATTTTAAATGAAGTGAATAATACCAATTACCTTTCTGAAAGAGCCTCTTCGGCATATTTCAGACTCCCTTATAGGGAATCAATCATCCCTGATTTGAACCATTATAATAGATCTCCTTCTTGGTCTGTACCTTCTAATACTAAAATCGTGAAAATGGAAAAAGCATCAAACGAAATTTTACCTCCATTAAGTTCTATTTTACCATTGGATTCAACCATCAATAATTTCAAAAATTATCAAAGAAAGTCATCAAATGACTATGCAAACGCTTCATATATTTTGGAGCCATATAGGAATGTTGATACTTATAATTTCAATGGACCTAGAAAGTATTCTCCACTAACAAATTATGACAACACTATTAGAAATAATTCATTGTCAAACTATAACCCTCCATTAACCAAATCCTACATACAACCTCTTAGTTATATGGAAGGTAGTACTGTAACTTTAAAAAGGTCTTCAATTGAAAAAGCTTATCAGATCATTTGAATTGGTTTAAACAATGTTTTTAACAACTTATTTATATTATTATTTATTTATTCTATTTTTTTTTTTCAACAAAAGAAAAACTAGATTATTTTTTGTATTATTACTTAAAAAGAAGTGCTTTAATTTTTTATTTAAATTTATTTTACAAAGAGACATAGAAAAGAATAACATGTGTCTTTTTTAACTTAATTATGTTAACACAGAGATATAAGTTTAAAACAATAAAACAAAAATTATGCCGGATTCATCATATTCAAAGAGTTCTTAAATTCTAAATATTGTCCAGATTTAGAAAATTAGGCCAAATTTTTAGATTTGAAAAATTCATAAAAAAAAAAGCGAAAACGGATACAATAAATACGTAAATAACTTAAATACAAAATTATGTAGTATATTAAAGTTTTATGATGTTAACTCAATTAATTTTAATATCTTATTCACATGAACAGTAATTCTATACAATCAATTATTCATAAAAATAGCTAACCAGGAAACTCATCTTAAACAATATGGATTTCATTGATTATGATACTTTCACTAACAATGAATCATCATCTAATGATAATAGCAACATTTTACCGGAACCAGTTGCTAGATTAAATTTGAATTCTTTAGGTTTAAATACTCCAAAGCAATTTAAGGACTTGAATTTGTCCAGTATTTTAGGACAAAATGAAAAATATCCCAAAACAGAATTCAAGGAAGAGAAAGAATTTAATTTGCATGACAAGATGAAAAAATATGCCGATTTATCAATGAAAGAGTTAAATATCGTTACACAAAATTCTGATGATACTTCAATTCAGCTACCGAGCTATATACCTGATACGTCAAATGGTAACTTGGACATTTCTAATTTAGTGTCTAAAAAGAATTCACAAAATATGGAAACAACAAATTTAGCATTGAATAAAAAATTATCAAAGATCTTAAATGACTATAGTTTATCAAATTATCAAAATTCTTCTAGCTTAAGAAAATCATTACAGATATTAGAGAATAATAAAGTAATTTTGTCACTAGATGAAGACAAATTAAATAACCCAGGTTATGTCGGAACATTGGCTAGAAAAAATTTAAAGAATAATATAGAATCGGAATTGTTGAAAGAACATTTAACAGTTTTAGAAGAGTTTAAGCCAATCGTTTCAAGAATCAATGCTTTATCAAAATCAATTGAGAACATTAATGAATTAGGCTCAGCGATTATGAATGAAACAAAAACTTCAGAGAAAGATGTTAAAGAAGATAACCTTGAAGAAGTGTATGATATTTATAATCAAATAAGGAATCTAAAACAAAAAAAAATATTAATGTCAACACTAAGAGATGAATACACCTTAACACAAATTGAAGAAGATATCATCGAAAACGGTTCTGTTGATTTTGAATTATTCACGGTGATTCGCAAAGTTATGTTCATAAAAGAAAAATCCATTTATCTTTTAGGATTGCCCAATAATAGAGCTGGTGAAGCTTTGATTCAACAAGTCAACGTATACCTTGACAGGCTTAATAAGAAATTATTTAATTATTTGATTGATTTCTTATTTAGTTTTGAATTATCTCCAAATACTATGAATGAAAAATTATATGGAGATAATAAAGAAAGCTTACTTTTATTCCAAACATGTTTAATTTATTTAACAAATGATTTAGAATATTTTAATGAATTTTTGAAAAGAGTTACTACAATGAGATCGAAGGCTGTTTTAGATCAATTTTTATCACAATTTGATTTCAATTCTAATGATGCAAATCCCGGAATGTTGTCTGCTAATGATCCTCTAAGATATATCGGTGATATCCTGGCCAATGTTTACTCATTAATAGCCAATGAGGCAGATTTTGTTAAGTCATTATTTAGTTTTCAAGAAATGGACAATGATTCTAATTTAACTAGCATTATTACCAAGAATGAAGAATATTTGAATGGTTTAGATGATAATTTATTAAATGATATTGTTCAAACTGTTTCGAATACCTGTAAAATTAGAATAGGACAGGTAATAAAATTTGAAACAGATCCAAAGATTCTTTATGAAATAATCGAACTGATCTCATTATATGATTTGATGTTTGAAAGAAAAGATATTAAAGCAAATAATTCATTAATTATAAACCTGAGAGAATTATCAATATCTTCTAAAGAAAAGATTATTGAGTTTTTCACAACTTTTAACAAGTCAATCAAAGAAATCAAATACGATGTTACTGAAGACTTACTGCCTCCTGAATGGATTTCTGATTACCTAAAAATATTATCCGGATTATTTTATATTTATGAGAAAAATTATGATGGCAATGATGAAAATAATATTATTAATAATGTATTAACTGAAGAATTTTTAAATAATACAATCAGGATTCCATTTGACACAATTTTATCAGCTCAGTTAAAGGATGCATTTCCACAAGCTAAAAGAAAGGATAATGAGAGTACTTTGCTATACACAGTAGAAATTAATTGTTTTGATTTAATAAAAAGTAAATTACAACCTTTCAATAAATCAGTATTCGCAGTCAGTAAAAAAAATGAAGAAATAATGGAGTGGGTCACAAAGAAGAATAATGATTCGATTGCTAATATGTTAAAGCTGCAAAGTAAAATATTATTTGAAAAAACAGGGTTGGGTATTTATAATAATTTACTAAATATGATATTCCCTGTAGAATCAATTCAAGATGATTTAGATTATGATATGTATTATTCATTAACTGAAAACCCTCTGATGAATTTAGATAAAGTGAAAGAAAACATATTTGATAAATTGAATGAATACCTACCAGTTGCGTTAACTGAATTACAAGGTCAATTGTTATTTAAATTAACTTCACCAACTATTGCTGATGATATATGTCAAACTTGCCTTACCAAATTATCAAAATTTTACTCTGTTTTTAAGAAGGTATTATTGCATTTGTATCCTGACCAAAAAGATGAGATTTTATCTATCTTGACATTTTCAGAAGAAGAATTTAATACATTAGTCGGTATCGATAGTATATTTTCCCAATAAGTAGCATGTGAGTATTGAATACAATCAAACATATTTGAAATCTACCCATTTTTAAATGAATAGAAGAAGCAATTTTTACACCATATTTGTTAATAAGCATTTTATTGTTTATATAATATATATATATTTATGAATTGTTTAACAACTGATTTAAAGAGCTTTTATGGAATGTTGTAGATCTGATAGGAGATTCAACAATTTTATTTTTATTTGTTGTGCTCATAACCATTGGCAGATGTTTGTCCACAGTCTCGACAACATATTCTTTTTTCGGTGAAACGTGAGTTGATTGGAGCTCTGGCGAATAAAGTGGTATACGTGGTTCTTCAGGACTCAATAAGTTATGTGAGTTAGTTAAATTGTTTCTTGTATCTTTATTATCCATCGATTTAACAACTTTATGTTTACTTTTTAGTTTCTTATTTACTGAGGTTATAGGTTTTTCTAATGCAAAAGTATGTGTAAATTGGTCGCCGAATTCATTCGAATCTTCCGAAAAACCCAAGATAGATGTCATATTAGATGGAATATCGGAATTTTGATGTAATCTTATTACAGGTACAGATAAGGTTCGTAAATGTTTTTTATTCTGTTTAAAATTCAAATTTGAATTCTTTGATGGAGGTGATTTAGATTGATCAGGTTGAGTAGTATTTAATTTTTTAGGTATACTTTGACCACTTTGGATTGGTATATGTAAGTTTGAATCTCTATCAAGGTAACTCTGTCTTAATTCGGCTCTATTGTTCCCAAGTTCTGTATTAATTGGTATTATTGGGGATAGTCTATTTTTATCATCAATCTTGTTCAAGGATTTTTCCATTGGGAAATCCCTAAAATTTATTGAATTACTGTGTGATATTTTTTCATTAATTGTGTCATTATCTGTTTGGGTTCCATTCATGTGATTAGTTTTAATATATTGCATTATATCATCTTTAGATAAATTCAAGTTATTACATATTTTCAATATTTCAACTAGCTTTCTCTTATTTTCTAAAATGAACTGTAATTGTTTTGTTTTTTCTACTTCCAAACGTAATTCCAATAGTTTATTAAGTATATTGATGGTACTGTCTGAACCACCCCTTGGATTATCTTTAATTATGGATTCTATTAAATCATTTAATTTATTTTCATTGTTTGTCAATTCCATATTATCTTAGCCTTATTGATTTTAGAAATTTAGGGTTATAAAAAGTTAAGTTAGTAAAAAGGTTTTATGTTATTTATTTATAGTTGAAAATGATTAAAGTAGTACGAATTTCTTTTACATTCATATATATACATACATATATATATATATGTAAATATTTAAATTTCTTTATAATATTAAAAAAAAGAAAATAATTATATCGAGACCTAATTATTATATATAACTAATTACAGTTTTGTTATTCAATCATTCAAGAAAGAATTATTCACAATTAAGTAATTCGTACTAATTTTATAAGCCCAATTAGTTCATTTATTTTTGGTAAAAGCAATAATTTCAATTACTAAACTAAAAAATTTACATGAGTTAAAATAGATAAAACTTTATTTCAATTTATGGATCTTTTAACAACCGGCACAATAAGTTTATAGAAATATTTTCCAACTTGTAAATTAATTAGTTGCTGTATTGAATGTCCTAAATTAAGTAGTATTAAAAACTTAAAGATTTAGAAATTTATCAATTACTTCTGAATTGACAATAAGGAAAATTATTTCTAATTACAAGAAATAGTATTTTTATGTTAAATAAATGCTCAAGAAAAGATTATTCTCTCATTATAGAAAAGGGTCTTCATAGGATGAACCAAAAATAAAAATAGTATTAATACAAAACTGCATTAATCCCTATAATAGTACAAATAGAGTATTTTAAACAACAATTTTCTTAGCCCAGATATATAAATGTAAATATACATAAATTTATATATTAATAGCAATTGGAAATATTGATTTTATATTCAGAAAAATGCGGTTATTAACCTTCAATAATTTATCTGCTATTTTAGGACTACTATGTAAGAAATATAATAAGAAGCATAACAATTTGTTTCTTATAGCTGACTTCAGTTTTGAACTTAAACGTAAGATATTATTAAATGAAGTTACAAATTAATTTCCACAAACGAGATCCTAGTGATAGTTTATAAATACCGCACGATAATTTCTAATTAGAAATGGCTTTAGCTTGGTTTACTATTTTATATTTTAGCCTCTTTTAATCGAAACTTATCATATTAAGACTAAAGAACATGAATTTTAATTAGTGATATTAATTTGTATAGATACTATTTACATTTCATATTCTTCATGGAACTAACTCATTTTTCTTTAGTTCAATAAGGTTAATTTTAATCATTTCCTGCTTCCCATTTTTTAATGTAAAGTGCAATGTCATTTGTTAGTAAATAAGTAATACTAGTTATGATAGCTTACATTATAGAAAAATAGTAAAAAGACCAAATTTAGTTGAAACCCTTAATCCGTTTTGACTATTTCTAATCTTAAATTCAACTTTTTAGGTTTTAATATTTTTAAGTCAATACTGAAATATAATTTGACCGTTCATAGATGCTATTCAGATAGATCTATATTCGGCTAGTGACTTTACAAGAGTGAAATAAACATTTCCTAATTTCATTCAATTTTAAAATTGAATTCATTATATTTGATTATTCCTGAGATACAAATAAATAGATGATTACACTAATTACAAATAATTAAAAATATGGCATTTATTTAAAAAAGTAGCTTGTCCTTAAAAATTATCAATCTTTTTTTATGAATATTTGATTGTTAAAATAAAAAAAATTCTATTATTACTATTATCTTATTAATTTATTTGATATTATACGATTATTAATTTAAAAAATTTGTAACTTTTTAAACTGTTTCTTCTTCAAATACAGTTTCAATTGGTTTTTCTAATAAAGCAGCATGACCAAAGACAGTTACCATAGAGGCACCGATCAACCACATCAATGTAGATATTGGAGAAGCTAAGAAACCTAATGGTACACTGATACATAATAAAGCTGTGTACATTTGCGAAGTTTTCAATGGACCAAATGGTGTGTTTAAATCTTGACCTTCTAATTTACTAATTCCGGTAATACCAGCAGCAGTGAAAACAATGACGAATAATAATAATAGGTTGGTCAATAAAGTGTAAATACTTAGTAACCCAATAATTATTGTGTAATTAGATGAAAAATATCTTAAGTTGTAGGAAACTCTGGCTTGAACTTCAGAAAAAGTCTTTGGGTTAGAGAAATTTTTAACATTGAAAAACTCCTGTGGTGGTCTAATTGTGGCTAATCTAGATTGTAAAGAAGAAAGTTCATTCTTAATGTTTTCAATGGATAAGTTTTGAGTGAAACTTGTAATTTGAGATAAAGCACCTAATTGATTCATGATCGAAATTTAGATTGATTTCCACTAATTTGAAACTTAGTATTTCTATTAACAATATATAAACTTAAATATAAAACAAAAAGATTAAATACGATAACATACTTCTACTCAAAATACAATTATTTAAATATCATTTTTGAACAAAATATACTTCTAAAAATAAAACTGCCACTTCATTAATTTTTACAGTTTTATTTCATTTCATATTTTCAATATTTATTTTTTAATTTTTGTAACTTTTAGACAACCCGCCTCATCACTATTATTTTTCCGTGAAAAATAGTTGTTTGTACACGTAACTTATTTTCGTTTATTTTCCAGTATAATAATGACCAAGATCTAGTTGGCAACAATTGTAGGCTTATGAAACAATAATACATAACTTATTCGGCTTTCTATGTTTATTTATCCGTAATTTTGATATATTTATTAATTAATGTCTTGGATCTAATCTTGTTAAACATATGAATGGCAGTAGTTTCAATATTAATTGTCTATTTTTAAAGTACGTAAATTTAAATAAACCCTATGAGCTAATATTGAGAAATTATTTATTTTTCATTAAAATTGTGGGTTATGAATTTAATAAATTTATAAACCTAAATCTTGCTTAACTAATGATTTACAGATTGGGTGATAAATGTTTTGTAGTTTTTCAAATGTCTTAACAGCAAGTTCTCTATCAACAGAGTTCAATAATCTGTAACCTGGACGAACAAACTTCATTCTACCGACAGTAGCTAACCAATCAGCTAATTCTTGGTAATGTTCCTTCATTTGACATGTGATTTCGAATCTGAAATTTCTGAAGACAACTTCAGCATTTCTTGATTTAACAATTGGTTCATCGTAAATAGATAAGAAAGTATGGGTAGCGATTGGATAGTTAGCTAACTTGAATTCATCAGTTTCAGATTGGACTAATGTATCTAATAATAAAACAATTTGATTAGAGTTGAATTTTTCAACATCTTTAACCGAAAAGACAGATTTGAATTCTTCTTCAGTCTTTAAAGTCTTAGCACTTTCAACCCACTTGTTAGCTAAAGCATAAACATCATCGGCTAAAGTGGTGATAAATTGAGGCTTTGGTGGCATACCTGGGGTGTACAACCAGGTTTTCCAGTCAACTTTATCTAAAATATCTCTCTTGTGTTCGAAGAATTCGAATAAAGTGTCGAAAAATTGATAGGTATCTAATGATTTCTTAGAGAATTTTGTGAAATAATGTTTAATAAATGGGTCAAATTCAGCAGTACCACCTAAGATAGTTTCTAAGTAGAATAATAAGTTAAAACCCTTTTCATATGGGACAGAAGAGAAAGCTTCATCTGGGTCAGTACCATCCTTCAAATCTTGAACTAAGGTGGAGAATCTATTTGGATTAGACATGGCGTTGATAGAGTTGTTCAAATCATTCCAACCAATAATAGCACTGAAATGTCTAGTTGGTTCACCGTGAATAGCACCGGTAATTCTTCTTTCCAAGTAAACAGTCCAACCTTCATTTAACCAGAAATGGTTCCAGGAACAGTTAGTGACTAAATTACCAGACCAGGAATGAGCCAATTCGTGAGCAATAACATCAATGTTCGACTTATCATAAGCAATTAAAGTTGGAGTAGCAAAAGTCATATTTGGGGATTCCATACCACCATATGGGTAAGAATTGACATTAACTAAAATGTCATAGGTACCCCATTCGTAAGGGAAAATAATATTTTCGGCAGCTTTAATAAATTTTTCAACATCACCGGAAAATTCCCATTTACAGTCATCTAATCTATATGGTTCACAATAAACTTTAGAACGTGGACCAATTTCAGCATTAACTAAGTTACCAGAAGCGATACCTACTAAATAAGCAGGAATTGGCACTTTTTGTTCGAAAGAATAAGTCTTTGTGCCATCAGCATTTTCAACAACATTTTTTTCGATACCAGAGAAGACAACTGGCAATTCTGAAGTGATGTTTGCTAAGAAAGTGGATTTAATCGATGGAGTATCGAAACATGGAAACAAAGATCTTGCATGGATAGCTTCTAATTGAGAGAAAACATAAGGTTTATCAGAATTAGTTTGCTCTTCTGTCAACCACTGTAATGCTGTACAGTTTTTGGTAGTTGAGAAATTCAATTTCAAAATAAATTCAATTTCATTTTTAATATAATTTGAAATGTTGTTAATTTCCAACTTGGAACCTAATGGCTCAACTCTTGCATTTAGTTTGTAATCATTTTCATCAATCTTTGTGTTGTTCAACTCAATAGAATCGATAATCAAATAAGAAGTATCTAAAATAATTGAATTGGTTTCAGTTTTTTTAGATAGTTCGAATAAAATATTACCACTAATTAAAGAATCTTTGAAGTTGACATTTAAATTCAAAGTTGTGTTCTTTACGTGAAAAAAATTGTAGTTTGAGAAAGTTGAATAATCAATTTCTGGAGAGACTGCAGGTCTATGTTGCTCTAAAATTTCAGGTAAAACCATTTTTCGTAGTAATGGAGAATTTGACGATTTTATTAAAGCTTTATTTGATAATAACCGAATTGAATTTTTGATGGGTAAGACCATTTTATCATTTCTCTTTTTATTAGAAATGAACTTCAGCAATATAATGATTAACGAAAAGATTACAATCAATAGTTTAACAATATTCATCATCATAGTAAGCATCGAACTTTCAGTTATTGGTTATATTCACAGAAAAACAAAGTGAAAAAAAAGAAAAAAATTTTTTTCAATGTTACGCACATTCTTGGCATTGAATAAAATTGTGAAAAGAGAAACCATAGTGGATCAGTAGATGAGAAAATGATATGAAAAGAGTATGACAATGTACAATATATATTACAAGAGATGGTAAAAAATGATGTGGTATGTAAAGAATACCACCAACACCATGAGCAGTCCGACCTCGAATTCAAATCAATGAAGGACAGGGTAATGTCGGGTGTTACAATAATTAAGTGCCACCTACCAGAATGCCAACTAAACAAAAAGTTCTCATAAACCACCATCACCTACAGAAACACCAACATAACTATCAAAAATATAATCAAGCAGTGAGCTAAGTTACTTTTAAACGTCACGATACACAAATGAACCGCATTTCAAGACCTCACCACACATTACCACTGGACTAACCTTTCGTCCCAACCCGATTGCCTCTCTCTGTTCCACAAGCCCAACCACAATCTTCTGCTACCCTGGCCGGTCCGTTTCTTTTTCGTTCTCTAGGAGAGACAGACTTGTCTCTGTTACCCTGCCGGCGACTTTTTGCAGCACCTGCACCGACGCAACGTGGTAGCGACACCACACCCTCAACCACAAGTCCCTGCGGCGCCGGAGAAGAACGTGAACGCTGAGCAGCAAAAGCAAGCTCATCGCGAACCCCTCACCAAGACAGGCAGGCGCAACGGGCATTCGCAAGGGAGGCGGTGAATGACGATGGCACCACAGAACCCGCATATCCCTGCACAAGCATTTCTCCCCAGCACCAGCACGGGCAGCTTGTCCATATATAGTGTTTATGGTAAGATTGAAATTTCGAAAGTTTTGTATGGTAATGTTTAGAATAGCACTATGATGTAAATATTCCATAATTAATTTAGTGCTGCTTCGTAATTTATTCCGATACTTTGTTAGCCCAAGATGTTCAATTTACTGTTTTGATCTCTCATACATACATACATACATATATATATCAGGCTTCCTTATTTATATATTTTATCAATTTACTTTTATTTACGTCTGGTCTGTTCGAGCATCGCATCTCAACAGCATCCGATTACCCATCATGTCGAAACATAACACCATGACATCCACGATGTCTGATATTTTACCACAACAGCAGAGAAATTTGCAGCAATTACAAAATTTACAAAATTTACAAAATAGAACAAGATCACTAGGTGTAGCAAATGACTACAGTCCGATGTACTTGCAGAACTTACAGAATAGTTTGAGTGGGAGCACAAACAACCAACAGCAGCAACAAAATTTTTCACCTTTATCTACTATAAATACAAATCAAGGTGACCAATCTATTAACTTCAATAATTCCTACATCACTTCGAATCCATCTGTTCCTCTTAATCAAAGTAATGTACCGATTAAAAGTATGAACCATGCCACAACCAACGTTTCGTTTCAAAATAATAATCAATTACAGCAGCAGCAAACACAAAATGCCCAACAAGATCTGAGATCTCCGCTGGTTATATTGATACCAACAAATTCCCATCCTACAGAAATATTGGCAACAAGGTTTACGGCTTGGAGAAGCGTTATTAAATCAATTGTAACATATTTGGAAGAAGTGTCTTCCATTCAAGACGAAATAGTGAGACAGCAATTAAGGTTAACGCATTCCATTGAGTTTCCATTTTTTTCTTTGGAAAATTCATATCAACCTACCTCACAGGAAAATAAAACAATACAAAGTTTTTTTTTACCATTAGGTAATGGTTCAGTACAAGATTTGCCAACTATTTTAAATTCTTATCACAGCACATTAGCATCCAATGCTTCAAAAGTTTCAAAAGAATTATCTACTGATATTTTACCAAGGTTACGTGATTTAAGAAGTGATTTATTGATAAAAATCAAAGAAATCAAAGTGTTGAATTCGGATTTTAAAAATTCTTGCCAAAAAGAATTACTAAAAACAAAATCAGATTTGAAAGTTTTCCAAAAATCAATAGAAGACTCACGATACTCAACACCAAAACAAGATCCATATTTAACGAAATTAACTTTAACAAGGCAAATTAAAAAACAATTATCGGAAGAAAATTTCTTGCATGAAGCTTTTGATAACTTACAATCTTCAGCAGAAGAATTAGAAAAAGTTGTTGTTATGGAAATTCAAAATGCATTAACTACCTATGCAAAATTATTAGGCCAGCAGTCACAGTTAGTATTTGATTCCTTAATTTCAAAATTGGATGCAGGTTTTTTCAATAAAAATCCAAATTTTGAATGGGATAATTTCATTGCAAGAGATCCCAATTTTATTCCTCCAAATACACCATTGAGAAAAATGAATACAATCATTTACAAAAATCAAAATGATCCATTAACTTATGAAATCACTTCAGGTTATTTAGAAAAAAGATCAAAGTTTTTAAAAGCTTATTCTAAAGGTTATTATGTTTTATCGTCAAGTTTCTTACACGAATTCAAGTCCCCAGATAGAAAGAAAGACTTAGTACCTGTTATGTCATTACCTTTAAATGAATGTACAGTCACTGAACATTCAAAAAAGGGAGCCTCTGATTATAAATTTATCTTACACTCAAAGCAAAATGGTTTGATAAACAGAGGACATAACTGGGTTTTAAAATCGGATTCTTATGAAAATATGATGCAATGGTATAATTTATTGAATGATTTAACAAAACTTTCAAATCATCAAGAAAAAATGGATTATGTCGTCAAAAAATTAAATTTATCCGATGATAGTAAGACAAATACACTATTAAGCAAGGAAGTTATAAAGGATAGTGAAGATATTATTAACCAAATAAGCGATGATAACAACGATCAAAGTTATGGTGACGAAAACATGGTTCCTGAGATTACTGTTTCAAGTCCAGTCAAAAAATAAATTTAAAATTTTTTTATGCTAACAAACCTTAGCAACATTTTTCTATAGAACAGAGTAGTACGCAAGTATTATTTCAATTCATAGATTAATTGTAATATTACCAATTTCACTAGTCTAATTAATACAAACACATAAATAATTTAATAACTAATTTAACAATTAAAAAGTCAATAAATAAATGATTTTCTTAACCTACACTAATTGCAAAAAATTAAAAATAATTCATTAAACTATAATTCATATAAATAGTATAGATTGTTATTAAATAATTTCGAGATCTAACATATCCATGACATATTTATCCCAATCTTCATCGAACTTCTTGTCAGAGAATTTTGTAGAGACACATAATTTACCTCTCTTTGATATTTCGAATTTTTCAGAATCTGATAGTTTTGATACTTCTTTAAATACATCACGTAAATTGTTGTCTGTACTATCATCTGGAGAGCTAACAATATAATCAGGATCTTCTTCACTAGTAAAAAAAAAACCGGTTCTGGTGGATTCATTATTTACTTTAGCTTCTTTGTTATGTTTTGTATCCCATGGAATAACAATGTCCAATAATGGGCCTGCAGAAGCGTGGACAATAGGAATTAAACCCGAAGCAACATATTCGACAACAGCAATACCAAAATGTTCATTCCACATGGCATTTATACCAAAAGAAGATTCATGTAAATATTTTTTAATATCTTCATAAGGGGAATCAGTAATGAATTCCATTAAATGTTGAGGAATTCTATAATTAATATATGCTAATCTTTTCAAATCTTCTACGTAATTCTTGTCAACTTCCGATCTTGTTGATCCAATAAAAAAAATTTTGGGTGGTTCAAAATCATTTGGAGTAGACAAATCTGAAAGGTATTTTGAGTATTCTTGAATAATTAAATGATGCCTCTTTTCGTGTCTAAATTGTGCTAAAACAATAGCTTGATTTTTTCTATTCCATTTCTCTTCCTTAATAATCAATTCTTCTGTTGAACAAGGTGGATAAATGATTTCAGAGTGACTATCCTTCCAAATACTTTTAATATGGTTATTAGTCCATGTGGAGTTAGTAATGGAAACAAATACTAATGAGCCTACCCATTGGTATAAGAACATAAAAATGGACCAGTAAAGATATTTCACTTTAGTTCTAAATGACATGTGTTCTTCTTCAAATTTTAATTTATCTAACATATCAGTGGATATAATAGGGTAATGTGTATAAGCAATTATTGGCAAATCAGCTAAAAATCTTATAGCAGGATAACCGAATGGATATCCCATAGTATCACACCAGAAATCAGGTGGACATCTCCAATAAGCTTCGATAGTTAAGATAATAGAACCAAAAGCTTGGCCCAATAAAGTAAATATAGGCCATGTTTTGTCAGCAACCAAAAATCTCGTTCTTAAATAAATGAAAACAATTCTACTTTCATCAATAGAATAACCAAATGTTGAAACAACGTTCTGTAAGATTTGCGAACGACTAGCACCAACATCACCAGTATAAATGATTGCAACATTTTTCTTGTCCTTCTTTAAAACAGCATCAACAGCTTTCCATAAAACTTTTTCACCACCACCACCTGCATTACAATAAGGGTGAAAAAACCCATATAGTTTATTTTCATTGAAATATCTTTCTTCAAAGTTTTTTTCACTTTTAGATAATAAAAAATCCCAATCTTTCTTGTAAACATTTATACTGCTTTGAAATCTTTCATCAGAAGAATATTGCACCACATTTGAGGTAATTCTTAGAAGTTGGTATCTCAAACTACCAATAAAAAATCTAGCATTTATGGTAATAAATGAATCATTATCAGTTTTTTCATATTTGAATTCTTTTAAAAAAGAAACAGATGGTCTTCTATACTTGTAAGTAATGCTAATAGTTGCTCTAAAAAGCATATAAAGTGTACTTATGAACAGTACAAATAAAGTAGTTATATAAATCATTATTGGGTATGTTTGTTTTCCAATAATTTTAATCAGTGCACAGCAAATATTTTAAAACTTACTCAGATATAATAAGAGTAACTATGTTTATCAAAAAATTATATTAAAAGTTCATTAAATATTAATTAAAATATATAAAAAATACTAATGATAATTTCTCCAATAAATAGTTATTTTATAAATCATCTCTTTCAAATATTTTTATGTGGTTTCCAAATTTTTAAAAAATAAGGCCTAAAGAATTTGAGTTTATAATCCCTGCAAATTAAAATCATAATAAATTTATTGACTTGCTAAAAGAAAAAAATTTTAGTTCAAAGTGAATAATAATTATATAAGTACTATTTACACAAGTTAATATTAATCTTAGTAATTATACTGATCACACTAATTATATTTAGAATAATGTACATTTTTCGATTATATAACGAATGAGTAGGTGACGTGATATGCGCTTGTGTTATTAATACTACTTGGATATATTGTCATGTTAGATATCAGTGGTTAATTAAAAAATTTGATTTCATTTTTATATTATCTTATACTTATATATATATATATATATATATAGATTATTTAAACTTATGTATATATGATTATCTATCTCTTAGTTCATTCACTAATTCTAATAGTGGTCCAAAATCAGATGGTCTGAGAAGTTGGAATTCTTGTACAAACAAACAAAAATGTCTAAAACTTGTATTTAACACTGTTTGTAAATTTAATTCTAGAATTTCATTAAAATGATGGCAATATATGTGAGCATAAACTCTAAATAGTCTTCTTAGTATCGGAATTGCAACTTTTTCAACAAATCTATTTGGGAATGCACCTGATGTCTTCGATGGGAAACATGATTCATCATCGAACTGGTCTTGGCACCATTTCATTAATGCTTCTACATATTTTGGTGCGGATACAGATACTGGTGGTTGTCCTTTATTAAAACTCCATAGATATTCGTATTCATTAGTGGCAATCATTCTTGGACATGATTGTGGTGAACAAAACTCTGTAATTGTACCATATAACATATTAATTTGGTTATAGAAATCAACACAATGAACAGCCAACCATTCATTTTCATTTTCACCCTTTGGTAATTTGACAGCTTGATTTAATAAACCTTTTGAACCTAATGTCATTTCAACGATTTGTTTAAGATCTTGATGAGAAGAAACTGCAGTTCCAACAGGTGGTTGTATATATGGTTGCTGATGAGAAGGGGTATAATTGAAATCTGTTATTTGTTGTGGACTTGAGTTTACTTGTTTTACTGGTGTTTGTGGTAGAACCCTTGTTGGTTGACTATAATTATTTAAATTAACTGGTGGGTTCAGACCACTTCCTTGGTTAAGATTCGAATCTACACCAAAATTCTTATAATCTCCATTGCCTTCATTGTTGGTATTATTAGTATTCCACTTAAAACCTCTTGTTGAACGAATAGTTTGACCTGGACTCAGATGAAAGTTTTGTAAAAATGACATTATGGATATAGGGTACTTTCCTAACTTTGTGACCTCAATTATATAGGTTGGCTTTCAAACATATGACTAAAAAAATAGCACTATCAACAAATATACCAATATATATATTATATATATCTAGGTATGTGAATGTATATATGGGTTATCATTTTAAAATAACTAGATGTAATCAATTGTAAAACTTTCTCTT
This sequence comes from Tetrapisispora pingtungensis (nom. inval.), assembly GCA_030573885.1. Classification (NCBI taxonomy): domain Eukaryota; kingdom Fungi; phylum Ascomycota; class Saccharomycetes; order Saccharomycetales; family Saccharomycetaceae; genus Tetrapisispora; species Tetrapisispora pingtungensis (nom. inval.). The sequence goes on from JAJMDY010000047.1 coordinate 28,803, forward strand.
AAGCTGTGGTCCTCACTGTTAGAATTTTTGATTCTTCGTTTCTTTCTTTTATTGTTTGTTTTGTTTTCGGCAATGGATTGCACAGGTAAATGCGTAGTACAAGCGAAATAGTATGTCACAGAATGTGTTTATGGTTTTCCTAATTAGGATATATGCACTATTTAGGCAATGTCATTGAATTGTAAACCCACAGTGACATGAGACTATTACTTGCATTTTTGTTCTAAATTCATGAAATAGCTTAAGGTGGACATGAGTAGCTGTCTTGGCTGTGATTCACGTCAATGAGTAATGAATGCATAGAATGATCTACTGGATAAAACTAATTAAATAAATAATTCATATATATATATATATATATGTATGTATGTATGTATGCTTGTGTATATGATTTTTGATTAAGTGACAGTCTCCAAGTTTTTATAAAATTCTTTAACTTTCTCGTTAACTTTGATCTTCGATGGATCAAAATTCAAAACTTGTAGTGTATCCATCGAAGTGGCTCTTGATAATGCAACATAGATTTGGCCAGCTTCAAAAATATTTCTTAAATCAACTTTTAATCTTTGTAATGTTTGACCTTGTGATTTATGAATTGATAATGCCCAACACAACATAATCGGAATTTGATTTCTTTGCAATGCAGAATGTGAACTTGGTAAATCAACTACAAAATTATCTGGCAACATTAGTTCATGGTGAAATCTACCAGCTGGTAACGTCCACTTAATAAATGGAAATTTCACATCTTGTGCTGACACTCTAGTCGTCGCATAAAATAAAATATTTTCTAATCTTTCCATTCTGGAATACGGTCTCATATTTAATTCTTCTTGAAATTCCTTAGATAGTCTTAACCGTGGATTTCCAACTACTTTAGATACTAAACGCATATCAATAATTGCTTCTTCATCGATAATTTTGTATATCTCATTCATCTTTTTCTCTAATGTCTGAGGAATGAAAAATAGAACAATCCCCAACGAACCATTAACTAAATCAGATTCAACTTTATTTTTTAACATCATAACTTGGGCATTTTCTTTTAATGTAATTTTTTTTTCTACCATAACAGAAGAATCAATTAAATTATGTAATTCTTTAGGACCTGTATCTTCAGCCTCATACTCATATTTTTCACCTATTAATAAGTCTAATTGCCTTGAATTGGATATTTCAACTTCTCTTCTGGTTGCATATAATTCAGTGGGTTTAATACCATCTTCATATTTTTTTTCCAATCGTAGTGATCTTAATTTTTGTACCATATGATCTTCAATTTCACCGAAACGGACTTTATTCAAAATATCAACTAACTCATTATCTTGTTGTCTAAAAACTTTTGTTAATAGAATTGTCTTTTGGATACATAACTTCCACATATTACTCTCAAAGCAAAATAAAGATGGTTCATTATATTCTTTCTTACTCACAGGAGGCAGTTGAAAAAAATCACCAGTTAATACTAATTGTATACCACCAAAAGGTCTATTTATTTTGCGGACCCTTCTGGCAATTTCTTCTAATCTGTCTAAAAATTTCCCGTCAACCATTGAAACTTCATCAACTATTAGCACTCTAGTGTTTTTCCAATTCGCTAATAAATCATGATTTTTTTGAATTTTAGTAATTAGTGAATCCAATCTGCCTCCTCCTAAACCAATACCTGCCCATCTATGTAACGTAACACCACCAATCGTACTCGCAGCTAAACCTGTAGAAGCAGTAACTGCAACGGTATCTTTACCATATAAACCATTTAATCTTTGAATTAAATTTCTCAAAATTATCGATTTACCAGTACCTGCTGAACCTGAATAAAAAATGCTTAATCTCTTCCGTACAATTAGATCAATAACATGTTGTTGTTCTTTTGTTAATTGCAATTCTGCCACCATATTTCCTGAATTGTTTTTTTGCTGGGATCCGGTGTTCGATTTATGACGTTTTATAGGTTTGATTCTCTTAGCTTGTAAATCAAGGCCTTGAAATGTCAATCTTTTTAAGGAACTCGAACTGCTGCTATTTTTTTGTGATGATTTCGTTGGTGACTGGCTAAATTGTGTGCTAGTTGAAATTCCGGTCATATCATCTTCAAAAATTGTATTACTTATCTCTTTGCTCAAAACATTATCAACAATGGTATCAGTTGAGAGATTTCTTGTAAAGGAAAGTTTTCTAGGACTTGGTCCCTTATTTGAAGTAAATGATGTTATCGATGACATGACCTCATTTGAGTCATCTTGAACTAAGTGATGTGATATTTTTGAACTGTTATCCATCTTTGATTGAAATGATGTAGATGAAGAAGTTGAAGATGTCCTTGATAATGTTCCAAAAGATGTTCCTAATTTAGATTTTTTAAAACTATTAATATGAGATTTATTTAATAATTTTTTCAATTCAATATCTTGATCATTTTCATCAAAAGAACCTTGTGAAGAAAAAAGCATCATAGAACTTCTATTAATTTTACTTATGGGTCTATTTGATCTTTCAAATTTTGGTGAACTTGGTTGTTCCACTTTCTTTGGGCTGGCTGCCGTTATTTGTTTTTTGATTTCTCTAGCTGATTTGACATTTTTCATTGATGCAGATGTAAAATTTTGGCTGAAAAAAGATGCTATGGTGGGTTGATTATTTTTACCTGACTTCTTAACAGGTTTACTATTAGACCTTATCATATTGCATAAAACTTATATCATTCAAATAAAAACAATATATCAGTAACTAAAATAGAATATGTTGTTGTTTTTAAAACTATGTGGCAATTCCTTCACCGTTATTATATCTCACTTATACTGTTTAAACGTTAAAATAAAAAAGAAGAGTTTAAACTAACTCGGCATATATATATATAAATTAATTAAAATAATATATATATCTCAAAAATATTTACAAAAATATATAATTATTTATAACTTTTTGTCAATTATACATTCTTTGTTTACAGTATTTATTACGAAGATTTGAAATTTTGATGCTTGGGGCATCTCAAATTTCAATTCACCGAAAACTGCAGTATGTGTCGAATTAAAGACGTATATGATTAAGACTATGAATAGTGACCATATGTATGGTTTATGTTATGTATTTATTTTTTTATATGCATTCAATTTATTCTATTCTACTATTTATAAAACTATTGCCGAATTTGATGAAAGGTATACGTGAGCATGACAAATAATCATTTAATGTATTTCTATCTACTAGTCATAATCTTCAATATCACTATCATCTTCAAATGTTGATTTTGGTGGTAGAGCTGTTCTAAAAGTTTCAACTGATTCACACGGTTCGACCATATCAAATGTATTACTTAATTTTCTATGCAGTACAATATTAGCAATCTTACTTTTCAATAATATTTTTTCAGTACTTCTATTTTCTTCATTGTTTATGCTTAATGTAGGTTTGTCCATTATAGTTTCTGAGTTATTGATAATAATGTCATTATGTTGTGTTTTTTTAGTTGGTTCGTCTTCAACTCTTGAATAATCAAATTCTGGTGGTGGTGAAACAGGTGGTGAAATTAAAAATAATTTTTGTGATTTGGGTACTTCTAAATATTCTTTTTTATTAATATAGGAATCATGTAACGAATAATTTATTTTGCAATTTTGTATAAATTCATTCGATTTGATTAAATTTGATTTAATGATTTCTGATATTTTATGATTTGGTGTTATAATGACAATTCTTTTGAAATTTTCCAACTTAATTAATTGAATAGGATTTTCTGTATTAATTTCAAATTTAGTTAAAATATTCTTGAATAACCATTTTCTTAAAAACTCCGTAAGCTCATTTATAGTTGATAATGAGTTAGAATCTTCAGGTAGCTTTTTATCAACAAATGTGATTATTAAAGTGTTAGTTTTCATATTTATAGATCAGTAGCAACAACGATAACTTTTATTTATTTGCAATATTGAAATAATGTTGTTTAGTAAATATATATATGTGTGAAATTTTCATATAAGTACTGATTGATATAGGTTCACTGCTTATCTTATATTCATATAAATATTCATTCAACAATATCTATTTAAAAGTAAAAAAATATCTATAATTTCAGTATAGTAATTGGAGGTATTTTTTTAGGTACGGGCCAGGCTTTTTAAATATCGAAATTTAACAACTTAAATATCATCATAATAAAAATTGTTTAAGTTCGATAGTTATCGAGACGATATTGAAAATAAATTTTACATTAAACTGTTCAACTATATACCTATTAGAATAAGCTTTTGTTAATATATATATATAGTTTTTGTTGTTATAAAATATTATTGCGGAGTCAAAGAGAAAATATAACTGAATACTGGTTCAACATTGACAAAGATATTAATCCTACGTTAAAATATTATTGTTGTAATTTTAACAGTGAGTCGTTAGTTTTTACAAATGAGTAACTTACTGAGAAAGAATAGGACTCTACTTCATCATGGTGGAGTCTTATTATCGAATGTTGGTGTTCTGCCAAGAAATTCATTTAGAACTTTATCCAATTTAAAGAATTTCACAAATCAAAGATTAATTAATAAATCAACTAAAATGAGTTTTCCTGTAAATAATAATAAAATCAAAAAGTTAACTGTAAATATTGCTAATAAAAGAAATTTATTCACTAACACAAGACATTCGTGTGGTAAATGTGAAAAGTTACTAGCTAACAAATCCAAATTAAAGTATGTATAACCTTTTTTTGTTGTTGTGTTTTTTTTTGAACCTTATAAAACTAAGTAATTACTTTATTTTTTTATTATTATTTCCAAAGCTTTGAATAATTATAAGTAGTTTATTATCCTGTGTTACAATTAGAAGTATCAAAAATTTTAGGAGGCCTTAGAAACAGAGAAAGCATTATACCTGAATGCTCAAGATCAATTAATAAATAATGAGTAACTCATATATTCTATTTCTGATATTTCATGCATTTCGTTATATCATTGATCACCATTGTGTCTAATATTTTTCACAATTCGTATATCATATACTTTTATTTGCATTCCAAAATCTGTTTCGAAATTGGACTATCCTTTAACATTCGGCTTCACGAATTTTGGGAAATTTTGGACGTTAAGCAAATTAAAATTTGCAACAGAAACAATAATTGAATTGGTATAATTGATTAAACAATATGTTAGAGTTGTTAATTAAATAACAATAAATATTTGGAAATAATTGTATGTTCTGTTGTTATTTTATTTTATTTGTTAACAAAGTACACCATATAATAAACTAAGAATAATATTTCAATTATAAGAATAATTACCTAAAAATAATAATTTTCTCTTTATTTTATTTTTTGTTCTTGAATTCAAATATCATTTACTAACAACAGTTTATTTTAATATTTCCTAAAAAAATAATAATAATAATGTCTAACAGCGAACAAAGAGAAGTTTTACCAACTAATTTAACTCCATTACATTATGATATTAAATTAGAACCAAATTTTGAAACTTTTAAATATAATGGTGATGTTTCTATCGAATTAAGAGTTAATTCCAAGGAAAATGTCATTAAATTGAATGTTTATGAAATTGAAATTTCTGAAATTAAGCTACAATTGAGTGATTCTAAGGTTTTAGATATTACTACTTTTGATAACGATAACGAAAATCAAATTTTAACTATCACTTTGAATGAAAAAGATGTTTTAAACGAATACATTGGGAAAACAATTAAATTAAACATTAGATTTGTTGGTGAATTAAATGAAAATATGGCTGGTTTCTACAGAGCTAAATATGAAGACAAATTATCTGGTGAAACTAAATATATGGCCACCACCCAAATGGAACCAACTGATGCTAGAAGAGCGTTTCCTTGTTTTGATGAGCCAAACTTAAAGTCAACATTCGGCATCACCTTAATTTCTAAGCCAAACTTCACTCATTTATCTAATATGGATGTCAAATCTGAAAGTTTAGATAAAGCCTCTGGTAAGAAAATCACTGTTTTTAACAATACTCCAAAGATGTCAACTTATTTAGTTGCTTTTATTGTTGCAGAATTAAAATATGTTGAAAATAAGGATTTTAGAATACCAGTTAGAGTTTATGCTACTCCTGGTAATGAAAAAGATGGACAATATGCAGCTGATTTAACTGCAAAAACATTGGCTTTTTTTGAAAAGACCTTCAACATTGAATACCCATTACCAAAAATTGATAATGTTGCTGTCCATGAATTTTCTGCTGGTGCCATGGAAAATTGGGGTTTAGTTACATACAGAGTTGTTGATCTTTTGTTAGACGAAAAAAATTCTACTTTAGACAGAGTTCAAAGAGTTGCTGAAGTTGTTCAACACGAATTGGCTCACCAATGGTTTGGTAACTTAGTTACAATGGACTGGTGGGAAGGTTTATGGTTAAACGAAGGTTTTGCTACTTGGATGTCTTGGTATTCATGTAATGAATTTCAACCATCTTGGAACGTATGGGAACAATACGTTACCGACACCTTACAACATGCTTTAAGTTTGGATTCTTTAAGATCTTCTCATCCAATTGAAGTTCCAGTTAAGAGAGCAGATGAAATTAATCAAATTTTTGATGCTATATCATATTCTAAGGGTGCGTCATTATTGAGAATGATATCACAATGGTTAGGCGAAGATATATTTATTAAAGGTGTTTCAAATTATTTAAACGAATTTAAATACAGCAATGCTAAAACTGAACACTTATGGGATGCTCTTTCAAAAGCTTCTGGTAAAGATGTTTCTAAAGTTATGAATATTTGGACTAAGAAAGTTGGTTTCCCAATAATTTCGGTATCAGAAGATGATACTAACCCAGGTAAAGTCACATTAACTCAAAACCGTTATTTGAGTACTGGTGATGTTAAGCCTGGTGAAGATGAAACATTATATCCAGTGTTCTTAGCATTGAAAACTAAAAAAGGGGTTGATCATTCCGCTGTATTGAATGAAAGAAGTACTACTATTGAATTAAATAACGATGATGATTTTTTCAAGATTAACGGTGGCCAATCTGGTATTTTCATTACAAAGTACTCTGATGAAAGATATGCTAAATTATCTAAACAAAGAGATTTATTATCAGTTGAAGATCGTACTGGTTTAGTTGCCGATGTTAAGAGTTTAGCTTCTTCCGGCTACACATCAACCACAAATTTCTTGAAATTGATTTCGGAATGGAAGAATGAAGAATCTTTCGTTGTTTGGGAACAAATAATTAATAGCATTTCGTCATTAAAGGCTACTTGGATTTTTGAATCTGAAGAAATCCAAGAAGCACTAGATGAATTTACTAGACAACTTGTTTCAAGTAAAGTTCATAAATTAGGTTGGGACTTTATAAAGGCAGAAGGTGAAACTTCTTCTTTTGCTGAAGACCGTTTAAAGGTTGCTTTATTCGGTGCTGCTGCTGCTGCTAGGGATCCAGTCGTTGAAAAGGCTGCTATTGAAATGTTTAAGAAGTTTACTGCTGGAGATACTAACGCTATTCATCCATTAATTAAACCTGTTGTTTTTGCTACTGCTGGTAGAGTTGGTGGTATTGAAAACTATGAAAAATTATTTGAAATCTATAAAAATCCACAAAATTCCGATGAAAAATTGGCTGCCTTGAGAACATTAGGTAGATTTAAGGATCCAGAATTAATGCAAAGAACTCTAGGTTACTTATTTGATGGTACTGTTTTGAACCAAGATATATACATTCCAATGGGTGGTTTGAGAAGTCACAAAGAGGGTATTGTTGCTTTATGGCAATGGATGCAAGCTAACTGGGATGAACTAGTTAAGAGATTACCACCTGGTTTATCTATGCTAGGTTCAGTTTTAGCTGTTGGTACTTCTGGTTTTACTTCTCTGGATTCAGTCAAAGAGATTGAAACTTTCTTCAGTACAAAATCTACTAAGGGTTTTGATCAAAATTTGGCTCAATCTTTAGATACCATCACAGCTAAAGCTCAATGGATCACTAGAGATAGTGAATTGGTTAAAAACTATTTAAATGAAAATGGCTATTATAAATAGGCATAAATTAAATAAATTTATTTATCTATTCTTTTATTTTCTTAGGAAATATTATATAACATGCTATGAAATACTATTTAATATGCTATAAAACTGTATTTATTGATAATTTTAAAAGAAATGAAAATTTATTGTTTGCTTTTATACTGATATAAATGTAACTAATTATTGAGATTTTTCGAGAAATACTTTGATATGGATTGAGTAATAAAAGTTTTATGATTAATAAGTAGATAGCCTAAAAATCGAGGTTTGCTATTAACCTCATTTGAAACTTCAACAGCTTGAGTATTTTCTGGGCTTTGTGCATTGGATTCAGTTTGATTAAAATTGTACTTATCAAATTTAGCTTGATAATATAAATCATCATTGGTTGTAAAATTAACATTTGGATAAAGTGTATTATTGTTTACGCTTAATGGCGACACGCCATGCATGCTATTTGAATAAAGAGAACTACTGCATTCTAGTTCATTTGCATTTTTCATTCTTTTGTATGCAAGTATTATTATTCCAATACATGCAATAGTGAGATTGATAAGACATATTATTGCAAAAAATTTCAAATCATCTGAGTATAATTGCGTTTCTTCTGGTATTTTGGGCGGCAGTTTGTTAGCAGTTATCATCACATTTATATGTATACCTATTAATAATAAAACCAAAACATTTATAAACAATTATACTTTGATTTATATTGCAATTACTTAAATAAATATAGTTTTTAAGTATATAATAATATACTAATAAAATATAAAAAATTTTAGTCGGAAGTAAACAATGCAATTTTTTATTGGAATTTGTGTCATCCATTAAGCTTTCTACTAAATCTTGCCGTAGAATTTATATTAATTAACTAATATATATACAAATAGAATTTTTAAAACTATTCAAAATAATATAATTAAATTGTTTTTAACAAAAAATATTTTTATTAACTTATTAATTGATAACTATTTTTTACTGAGTTGAATGCTAAGTAGTTGATGTTTTTGAATTGGATATTAAAACAGACTTATTTTTTTATATTTGAACATACCAAAATTAGTACATTGCAGGATCAGTATTATATTAAAAAAATGAATGTTTTTTTATAAATAGTGAACTGGAGTCAGAGACATTAACCCTAAAGCTGTAATGACCTTGTCTTTACAATTATGACGTCTTTTCAAAAAGATAGAATATGAGTTCGACTCTCTCGCTTCGTTGTAGAATTTTCAGTGAACGACGTCAGATTCGAGAACTTCCCCAGATTCAATTGATTTAAAAAATAGAAATAGAGAATACTGAAATTATTCCATCCAGTTATTCACAAAATGCATCTTTCTAAAACATTTTAAAAACGTTAATTGTTTTAAATAGAAACTATTTTATTATAAAATTCATTAGATTGAGTAAATAATTCAATTTTAGTTAATATCAATTAACGTAATTAAACTGAGGCTAAACTGCTTAAAAAATTTTAAAAAATATTAATACAATAAAAATGATTACTGAACTATTGACTGACGTTTGTTTGTTTGATTTGGATGGTACCATTGTTAATACTATTGAGGCTGCAGAATCTGCTTGGCGCAAATTATGTGCTATCCATAACGTTGATCCAAATGAATTGTTCAAGTTTTCTCATGGTGTAAGAACTACTGATGTACTAGCTAAATTTTTCCCAAATATTGATGATACAAATAATGCAGGTGTTAAATTATTAGAAGAATCAATTGCAAAAGATTTCCCTCAGTTAGTTAAATTAGTTCCGGGTTCGAAAGATTTATTATTATCTTTGAATGTAAATACCGATGATGGTTCTCAATTTAAAGATGGTAAATGGGCTATTGTTACTTCTGGTTCTCCATATTGTGTGTTCTCTTGGTTTGATAATATTTTAGAAGAAGTTAAGAAACCAGAAATTTTTATCACAAGTTTCGATGTTAAGCAAGGAAAGCCAGATCCAGAAGGTTTTTCTTCAGCAAAACAACAAATTTGTAAAAAATGGAATTTTGACAATAAGACTGCGAAAGCTGTTGTATTCGAGGATGCTCCAGCTGGTATTATTGCAGGTAAAGCCATGGGTGCAACTGTTATTGGTATTACTTCTTCCCATGATAAAGCCAAGTTATTTGAAGCTGGTGCTGATTATGTTGTTCAAGATCTTACACAAGTAACTGTAGTTAAAAACACAGTTTCTGGTGGTATTACTTTGAATATTACAAATCCTTTAATAAAACAGTAATTAGTTTGTTTTGTTATTTACATGACTATGTATATATTATAATGATGAATAATAATATTTTAAATTTTATGCAGTATTTTTGCGGTTCACATTTAATTTTGTGAATCAGGTACTTCCGTGATATTTTCTTTAGATGTTTTATATCTTAGCCAATAATTGTGAAGTTCAAAGCATACTTCGAATGTGATTAGATATATAATGATCCATTCTAAGAAAGTACTTTTTTTTTCATTTAAAACAGATAGTAGCATTCTGGAATGATCGGTTGAGTAATCTAATTTGCTATTTAAAATGTTGATTCTTGGTGTTATATCTAAAAAGTGTGAAACATTTTTATAAATTTTTTCTAATCTTGGCTCACTCCAGTACAAATCTGGTGTTTCTATTAAATTCGAATATAAATTCAAACGTCCACGAATTAAGAAAAGCTTCCCAATTGATGTTAGGAAATGGTTTTCCTTCAAATTTATTTGCATACCTTTCGAAAATTTTTCTGTTATGATTCTAGATTTTAATATATGCTCTTCTAATGATGCTTCTAAAACAGCCAAGGATGTACTCCTTGCAATGCCACTTGAATATGCTGCTTTATCCAGTAATCCCATTTCGTTATCAATATAATTTACTACTATTATATCATTCATTATATAACTACCGTTGTGTAAATTCTTTTCTAAATTTTCAGGTAAACCATTTGAATTACTAACTTCAATAAAATCAATATCTTCAGTTTCAATTTTATCTTTATCTAATGGGTTAACACGACCTTCATCTAATATTGGTATTATATATTCTAATGAATCTGCTTCATTTAAACCCCAGCATGTTACTGAACCACTATCAGCTAAAACCATTACATCTATTTTATCACCTTCGTGTAAATACTTAAAAGTAATAATTTCATCTGGAATTAAATTGATCGCATTAAATCCCCTATTCCTTAATAACTGAATGCATTGCTCAATATTGTATCTCTCGGATGTAGTTATTGTTGTGCATGTTTTAACTTTATGCATGGACATAATATCAACAAGTTCTTGATCTGTGTATGTTTTGGAATTTTTAACAGTGTTTCTTCTTAAATATTTTAATCTATCAACCTTAATACTTTTGGGATATCTTTTTACAGCAGAAGTGTAGTTCATATCATTATTAATATTATTGAAAGTATTTGAATTAGTATATATTGCTTTAGTTTGTGTGAACTTTCGTTGATTAATGATTTGGGCCATATTAATATTCATAAAATGCGCTGGCCTCCATTTTAAACTAGTTTGGCTTAACCTTTCAAAACTTTTTAGCATCTTAAATTATTTAGATATTGTTAAAAAACTTAACCACCCTTTATTAGATCTAATTAAAAGGCAGACACTATTATTTAATTATGGTCTTTAGATATATCTGTAATATATCTATGCTTGAAATATTTCAATCCAATTTTTCAAATTGACGTTATCGTTATTTATAAAGGGCGGGTTTAAAAATTGGTGAAGTAATAAAATAATTTATGTATCTATCGAAATGACTAAATGCAATTTGGAGAAAAAACATTTAATAATTATCATAATATTTGTATGATTTAATATTTGAATATATAATTATATATATGTTTTACTTCTCTATATGAGCTTTAAACGATTTATAAAAAAGCTATTAGACAAAGTTGAAAGCGTTAATGGTGTAGTGAAAGTTTTTAATGATGATACTCATACTCTAAATCTCCTTCCAAGTATCCCCAAAAATTTCCAATGTATTCTTTTTGTTCTTCTTTTGTAGCCCCACCTCTTATAGCTAGGTACACTCGTTCGTTTAAGTGAATATCCCAAACATTTTTGTTACCTCCAACTAGTATACCACCAGCTTCTTCCAAAATACATTTTGATGCACATACGTCCCAACACCAAGGACCACCTTCCCAATAACAATCAAAATATCCAGCAGCTGTATAGCAGATATTCATTGCTGCACTACCTAGACTTCTTACACCATGAACATGAGCACCATTTTCGCTCAATAGTTCTTTACACATTTTTGATTTAATTAAGAAATTACCAGTTTCCCCACGTTCATAACCACTTTCCATTGCCACTAGACTGTTTACTAGACTCAATGGTCTTTTGGTTACATTCAATTTTTCATTATTTAAATAAGAGCCATTTCCTTTTGAGCCATGAAACATTTGATCAATATGAGGATTATAAACAACACCGACAACGGAATCACCGTTTTCAGACAACCCAATTGATGTACAACTAAATGGGAAAGCATGGACAAAATTTGTGGTTCCATCGATTGGATCTACAATAAATGTTGGTTCTTTGCCAATCTTTGTCTCACCCTTAACATAAGTTTCTTCGCCAATGAATTTAAAAGAAGGATAATTTTGAGTGACAAATTCTCTAATTTCTTTTTCTACAGATTTATCAACTTCTGTAACGATATCTGTTGAATTAGTTTTATCTTCGTATTCACCAAAAGTGGTTCCCGTTCTAGCTTTTACTATTGGGCCAATTTTATTTCTTAATAAGTTAACAATCTTATTTTCTATATCTTTCAACTCAGATGTTGTTAAAGTCATAATTTATATAATAATGTTTTGCTTGATTTCTTGTTTAATGGTTTCAGTAGTCAGAACATGACTATTAAATAATATATATATATATATTATGTTTTTTAAATTAAATGATAAAAATAAACGATAATGATTACTGTAGATAAAAGATTTCCGTAGGTTTCAAGGATGTTTCCAATGAATTCCTCTTAATCATTTTTTATTCAATCTCTCGGATAACCGTGGTCCAAGGGTTCTGATGCAAAGCTTAAAATATTTGAATGATAAGCTTACCATTCTTGGAAGAATACCATTTTAATAAGCAGGTCATTGTTATATCTATTGAAGTTTTATAATTATTTGTTACAGATATCCGTTCAAGTTACATTTTTAAAGTATCAATCTCTACAATAGAATATATTAAGAATAATTATAGAATTAAGTCAGGTAATTTTGGGAATAGAGGTTGACTATTCGTTTTACATATATTCTGAAATCATTAAATTAAATCCAATATGAATAAATTCTATATTACAAAAAGGTTAATTCATTGTTCAAGACCGGTTTTTAACTTGAATGGAGTTAATCTAACTTTATTTTCAAAGGCTAATTGTGGATTGTGTACTAAAGCAAAGGATGTTTTAAATAATGTATTGGAAGAAGAGCAATATAAAGGTAAAATTGATGTAAATTTAATAGATATTGATAAGCCAAGTAATAAAGAATGGTGGGATAAGTACTGTTTTGATGTTCCTGTATTACATATAGAGAATAAAACTAATGATTCAGAATTAGTAAAACTTTTTCATAGAATGTCAGAAAAAGAAATTAAAGAAGCAATAAACGAGGTCAAATGATATTCCAAATTATTTTGAATATTATCATTCTAAGTAAAATATTATATTGTTACCATATTCTTAAAATTTAAAATTTACATTGGTTTGCATCGATTACAATAACCGATTCATTTTATATTGCTTGTATATAATTTAAATTTTTTTAAGTCTCATTGTATATATCTGCTAGTATGATTTTTGAAATAATTAGTTTACTATAAATAATATTCATTTAGTTATATTACAAAACTTAAATATTTATAGCAGTTATTTTATAGCTTTTCTTTTTCTTGAGTATTGTACATTCTTCGAATTACTTGTAGGAATGATTTTCATATTGATATCATCTGAGAGAAGCATTTTCTTTTTTATGTTTTGATTAGGTACAGTAATATAATTTGAATTTGTTCTCTCTATCTGCCTTTTATTTAGTTTAATCTCTTTTTGAGAAGGGAAAATCATTTCTAGGTCGTCATTGAGAGAGGAAGATAGATCAAATCCGTCAAATTCATCGCCAGCTGTTTTCTTATCCAACAAATCGTACCCTTTCGTACGATCCATTATTACAGATTTTCTTCTTTTTTTTTTTAAAGTTGATTCAGTGTCAGATAACAATTCTTGTTTGTCAAATTTTGCTTCTTTAGCTGTTTTTTTAATTTGTGGCATAACTTTTAACTGTGGTAAATTACTCGATTTTTTATTGTTATCAGGATATTCGATTTTGTTGTTTTTTAAACGATTGATTTCCTTCAATAGATCCTTAGTTTCATTATTTAATCTAATTATTTTGCTATCTCTATTTTCCAATTTATCTAAAAGATCTAACTTTTCTGACATGTATTCTTGTTTATTTGACTCTAATTCAATAATTCTTTGTTGAACTCTCTTCAAGTTATTATTGTTTTCTTCCATTTGTGTTTTTTCTTCTTCTATTGATTTCTTTAACAAGCTATTTTCATCTTTCAAACCTAATTCTTCTGCTTTTACTTGGACAAGTTCTAAATTTAATTTGTTTACCTCATCTTGTAGTTTCTGGTAGTTATCTACCTTTTTGTTACTTTCTAAATTTAGTAATTCTCTTGATTCTTCTAAACGTTTTACCAGATCTTTTAACATCTCATTTTCTGAAGTTAATGTGTTAGAAATTGTGACTTGAGAAGCTAGTTTATTTTCAAAATTAGAAACTGTGTTGGTTTCAATTTCTTTCAACCTTGAAATCGTATTTTCATATTCTGTAAGTTTCCCTGACGTAGCATTAATTTTTTCTAAGTATTCTTCTTCACTCTTTTCAAATGTGATCTTTTGAACTTTTAAATTCTCTATTTCCTTCATTATTTCATCAAACTGAGCTTCTTTTATTCCTGCAGTTGTTAACAACTGTGTCTTTTGCATTTTAAGCTCTGCATTTTCTTGCGTCACAAATTCTAACTTTTTTTCAAACTCTTTGTATTCCGCTATAATGGCTGATACATTGGTAATTTCAGAAAGAATTTTAATTGAGTCTTCATTTGATTTTTTCTTTAAATCACTAATTTGAATAGAATTAGAATTTGAAACTTCCAGAATAGATTTATTCTCTTCATTTAATATTTCACTGATGAATTTTTCAGTTGTTGAAGTAGATTTAGAAAAACACTCAGATATTTTTGACTCAATATTTGATACAATACTTTTACAGTCCTGTAAAATTGAATCCCTCAAATGTGCGGAATTATCATTGGAAATTTTAGTTATAGTTTCTTCTGTTTTTACTAATTTGTCGCCTAAAATACTTGAATATTCTTGTAATGTACTTAAATGTTGTTGCTTAAAATTAGTTTGCAGTTTATCATCAAAACTTGATAATATCTTTAAATTGACTTCATCAAGCTTTTCTTCTATTGCAGACTTTGTTTCTATGTTTTGTGTTTTTAAATTATTAAATTCACCCAAAAGATTATTGTTTTTAATTTTTTCTTCACTAAGTTGACCAGAGCAATCATCTAATTCCTTCTTTAAATATTCAATTTCCTTTGTTTTTTTGTTTAATTCAGTTTCTGTTTGAGATTTAAGTCTTTTCAAGTTCATCAAAGTGACATTAATGTTCTCGAAGTTATTTTTGAGTTCATTTACTTTGACAACAATTAGTCTATTGGATTTTTTCAACTCATGTAACTTATTGTCATTGTTATTTTTTTGATCTTCAAACCATTTGAGTTTTTGTTCTAATTCATAAATCGTTTTTTTGTATTCGCCAAATTTTTTATTAAGTTTCTCAGTATCGTCAGTAGCTAACACTATCTTATTCTTTAATTTTAGATTTTCTTGTTTTGAATTCTCTAATTCAATTTTTAAATTTGAGCAAATTTTTTGAGTACTATTGAAAGCTTCTAATAAAACATCATTAGATGAAGCTTCTAATGAATTTAGCATATTATTTTTAAAATCACTATGTTTCGCGATATTAGCCGCCGAATTAATTTTTCCACTATTGTTAGAGTTTTCATCTAAATAACAATTATATTCTCCACCGACTTCAAACACCTTCGGAGTTAAATTTCTGACTTCAGTTATCTCTAATTCATCTTCATCATTAACCTCATTCTTATTGCTTTTGTTTGGTGTACTTACGACAATATCTTCAGGATTTTTTCCATCTTTTACAGTACTCTTTGAAATTAGAAAAGAGTCGTCTGTAATTGAAGTTTCAGAGTTTAATAACTCACTTGAAAATATATCATTTGATACTTCCGTTTTAGAAGTGTCTTGGTTTTTGGTATTTCCGTATTCCTTGAAAATAATTTTATCTTTAGTACTTAAACTTGAATTTTGGTTAGGTAATTGATTATCGTTGTCTTTTAAGTTTAATCTAGAAAATATATTTGTTCTTGGTTTGAAGGCTACCGAATTGTCTCTAAAAAAGTTTGACATCTTGACAATATTATAATTACCTGCCTTTTTTACCTATTGTGAGAACCCTTTTACGTAAAATATCGATATTTTTAATCCTAAAACTATCAATTTTATGCATGAAATACATTTGAATTAAAAAAATATAATTGAACAAAAAACAAGTAAAACAAATATAAATAATTTAAAATTAAATAATTTATATACTTTAATTTTTCTTTTTTTTTATCTCTGATTAATTTCTTTATTCCTTCAAAATAGCCGCCCAGTTCATATGGCTCCTTTCTATGAAACTAAGGAATAGCTAATATTTATAGTTACGAAATATAAAAAGGAACTTTTAATAACATCTAAATGCAAATTTTATTTAAATTATTTTATATAAAATACTGAACAGAGCAATACAAATGGCAAAACATATTTATTTTAAGAAATGGCTAAATGACTTTTACTCAATTCAATATTATACATTGAATAATTGCTCATAATTGGATAGCTAAATGAATTGATTACTAAAAATCAATTCATTTATAAATTAATACTTTGACCTACATTTATGATCGTTGTATGTGAGTAAAACCTTTTTAATTAAGAATTTCAATGAGCCATCAAGATATATGTTTCTGTGTCATTTAGTTTTACAAGAAATGTAATTCTAGTCTGTTTCAAAAATTCACTGAAAATTAATTCATTTCTAACTCAAAAAAAAAAAAATTTGAGTAAAATTACCATTTTTTCTTATACTTATTTATTAGATTTATCATTACATTTTTTGATACTTACAAACTAACATCAAGATTAGAATGTTATAATGGATAGCGTTATCATAATTTAATTTTTTGTTATAGTCCGGAGCAACATGTGGGCCATAAAAAGTCAAGAAAGCTTAAAATAAAAATAAAAATAAAAATATTAGACTTATAAAATACATCTCTGGTTTTCAGGGCTGCAAGGAAGAATTGAAACTAAAGTTAAGTTGATATTTCATTAAGGTTTATTTGAGGACCTCGATATTTTATAAACAGAAGATATATATTGCTAAGCTTATTTGAAGGTGGAAAAGAAGGATATAACTTTTTCAATTGAGTATTTTAGTGAATATAATAAAATACATCGAAAAAACATTTTCCAAAATTTGCATTTTAATTGAACCCAAGAATTTAATTTTAAAATAATTATCAATTATTATTGATCATAAATATAACAAAATTACATATCATATATCAGCATTAAATATATATATTCTTCAAAATGATGGTTGATAGATCTAGAATAATAAAAGGTTTTGCTCTCTCATCATTAGATTCAAAAGAAACTTCCAAATGGAGAATTGGTGATATATTATTGCTAATACTATTGATTATTTTAAATATACCGGTTTATTATTTTCATCCATTCGAAAGACAATTCTATATTAATGATATAACAATCTCACATCCTTATGCAGAACATCAACGAGTTAGCGACTTCATGCTATTTTTCTACAGTATAATAGTTCCATCAATAACAATTTTTATTATATGGATGATGTTTTCTGATTCCAAACATAGATGGTATTTATTATATGTGTCGTTTTTAGGTTTATTAATGTCAGTAACTTCGGTAACTTTATTTACAAATTTTATTAAAAATTGGTTCGGTAGATTAAGACCAGACTTCTTGGCGAGATGTATCCCTGCAAAGGATACTCCAATTGATGTTTTAGTATATGCAAAAGATGTCTGCACATCTACAGATTGGGACACCATTCTTGAAGGTTTTAGAACAACACCTTCAGGACATTCTAGTGAAAGTTTTGCTGGTTTAGGTTACCTATATTTTTGGTTAAGTGGACAACTATTAACTGAAAATAAAAACTCGCCACTTTGGACAAAAGCTATTGCATTTTTACCTTTATTAGGTGCTTCTTTAATCGCACTATCAAGAACACAAGATTACAGACACCATTTTGTTGACGTGTTTTTAGGATCATTGATTGGTTTTGTGTTTGCGTTTGCTACATACAAAAGATATTTCCCATCAATTTTTGATCCATTGCCATTTAAACCTTTATTTGATGATTCAAATGTTACTTTATTGAGAAACGAACATAATTATTCTCCAACAAGCACTAACGGGGTTGAAGAAGATGAGCTCGAAACTAGACCATTGACGGTTTAAAATTATAATAATAAATTATAAAATTTGAATCATTTATACGTTTTTATGATACCACCATTTAACTAACATTTACAGTAAACTTAAAGGTAAAAAAAGAATACAAAAATATAAAATTTCTACAAAAAGTTATAATAAAGAATTATATTAATAAAATATATTTATTTTCCGTCGTTTTACTTTTCAATTATTATTTATATAATCCAAATATATCTGAAATAATAATATTAAATCATACTCATGAACTTTTTTATTTAATTAACCATTTTTTCTATATTAAACTTCTAATTTATTAATATTTCATTCTTTTACATAATACTGCTTTACGACTGTTCCTCAATTTCTTCAAAAAATCGAAAAAAAAATTTCAAAAGGGTAGCATACTGTTAACTTGCAAAATTCGATAAAATAGTCATATTTGATATAAAACTATATGATTCGAATCTATTATTACTATATTGTTGTAGTTTCTTAATTATACTCAGAAGGCACTAGAAGACTAATTTTGTACAATTTCATAATATAAAATTGTTAATCATATATTACAATATCAACTTTTGTTGGAGATTTATTTATCCATTTATTTATGTTTTTTAGATAAAGAAAATTGAGGTGATATCCAGAGCACACATATTAATTAACTACTAATATAAAATAGAACAAAATTTTATAATTAAAATTAAATTGAATAATAATATAAGACCTTGAAGCATAAATGTCATCCAGGCTCACACTTTCAGAATACTACGAGATTCAAAATAATGAAAGGGAAGCGCTACGATCTATTTACATGGACGATTTTGTTGATCTAACAAGGCAAAAATCTAGTTGGGACAAACAACCACAAATAATCTTTGATATATCTTTACGGTCTACTGAGAAAGAACCATTAGAATCAAAACTTACAGTACATATCGCAATGACTCCCATGTATCCATATACAGCAGCCGAAGTTTCATTTAAAAATGTTGAAAACGTGATGGATAGTCGGTTAGATTTATTGAAACAAAAATTCAAAGAGATTCATAAAGATGCGAAAGGTCAGGAACACATCTTTGAAATTGCTTCTGTAGTACAGGAACAATTAGATGAATCACAAAATTTAGCAAATTCACAATCGTTAGAAGAAGAAAGACTACAAAGAATCAAAGAAGAAAAAGAACAATTAGAAAAAGAAGAAAGAGAAAAAGCAATAGAAATAGAACAAATAAGGCTAGATGAGCAAAAAAGGATCGATGAAATTATTCAAAAGGAACTAGAGAAACGTCAAGATGATGAAGATGAAGCTTTATTTAATCCAAATTTAAGCATCAATTTGATACCGCCATCAGAATGGATAAGTTCTGGTGAAGCTATTGTATTTTCAAAAGACATACGGGCAAAACTACCAAATAATTCAATTTATAAATTTAGAGCAGTTGTAAATCCAACTCCCATTAAAATACCACATGATGTGTTGTCATTTGGAAGACAATACCTAGTGAAACCATATATTCCACCTGAATCACCGCTTGCTGATATTTTAATGACATCTGGAATTATGCAAGATTTCTGTTATTTATTAACAGAAATTGAATTAGATAATTCGTATTTTAATACTAGTAACGGTAAGAAAGAAATTTCACATTTGGAGAAAGAATTGGACTCATTATTAAAAATAAATCATGATAATGTTTATAAATTATACTCATATACAATTGAAAGACTGGGAAATAATAATTCAACTTTTGTTTGGAAAATCAGATTACTAACGGAATATTGTATTTCATTTCCTTTATATGATCTTTTGGAATCTGTGGGTTTTGTAAATTTGGCAACTTCTCGAGTTTGGATGATCAGAATGCTTGAAGGTTTAGAAGCATTACATAAAGCTGGTATATATCATAAAAATATATCTTTGAGATGTATTGTCTTAGTCAAAGATACTGACTTTGGAACAACAATGCCTAAATTAATGCATCCAAGTTATGGATATACAATTATGAATATGATAAAACGTTACCCAAATAAATTAGGAGCTGTTCAAGAGCCATTCAGTCCTTGGGCAGTTCCTGAATTGGCTAAAAACAAATCTAATAAGCCACAAAGAATGACTGATATTTGGGAATTGGGTGTTGTATTTCTACAGATAATTAATGGTATAGACACCGTAGTTAATTATACTTCACCACAAGAATTCCTTGAGTCAACACATATGGAAAATAGTTTGTATGATTTACTGGTGAAAATGGTAGATACAAACCCTAAAAAAAGATTTGGGGCTCTAGAACTTCTTCCTATGAAATTTTTGAGAACAAATATTGATCCTAATTTAAGCAAAAATTTAGCTCCTATGGAAGAGACTTTAGTTAATTCTCAAAATAAATTTTCCTCAGTTGGTGGAATTGATGGCAGATCAAGAACCTTATCCCAATCGAGCAACAGAAGACGTTCATTTAATATAGGATCAAGATTCCATTCGATGAACCCGGCAATCAAATCAAGATATGCTTCAGATTTTGAGGAAATAGCTATGTTAGGTCAAGGTGCCTTTGGACAAGTAGTCAAGGCACGTAATACCCTTGATAGTAGATACTATGCCATTAAAAAAGTCAGACACACTGAAGAAAAATTATCTTCAATTCTTACGGAAGTAATGTTGTTAGCTAGTTTAAATCATCAATATGTGGTAAGATATTATGCGGCTTGGCTAGAAGAGGACCAAGTTGACGAGAATGCAATATTATCAAGTGATGATGAAGATGAAGATGAAGATGACGAAGAATCAAGTTCAGCTGAAGATGATAACAATATTGAGTTTGCAAACTCAACTTTCGATGAAAATGATATATTTAATCATTCAAGCATTTACGAGAGTAGAACAAATACAGAACTGAATGATGGTAACTGGGATTTTATTTCTAATTCTGGATATCCGGATATAGAATTTGCTAATAGTACAAATAATGGAGGTTCAAGGCTAAATGCCGAATCTTCTGTTGAGGATAGCGATTCTTCTTCTGATAGTGATGATAATGATGACAAAGCATCAGAATCCGGTCTGAAATTGACGGTTATCCATCAGAAACCTAGCAATAAAAAGAAAAGTACCTTATTTATTCAAATGGAATATTGTGAAAATCGGACCTTGTATGATTTAATCCATAGTGAAAACTTAAGTAAACAAAGGGATGAATACTGGAGGCTTTTCCGTCAAATTCTTGAAGCTCTGAGCTATATTCACTCGCAAGGTATTATTCATAGAGATTTGAAACCAATGAATATCTTCATTGATCGATCAAGAAATATTAAAATTGGTGATTTTGGTTTGGCTAAAAATGTACATAAATCATTGGATATTTCAAGATTAGATTCCCAATCTATTGCTGGAAGCACTGATAATTTAACATCCGCTATTGGTACTGCGCTATATGTTGCTATTGAAGTTTTAGTTGGGAAAGGGAGTTACAATCAAAAAATTGATATGTATTCATTAGGTATCATTTTTTTTGAAATGGTATACTCTTTTAGCACGGGAATGGAAAGAGTTATGATTTTAAAGGATTTAAGAACATCAATGGTGAAATTCCCTCAAGGTTTTGATGATTCAAGAATGGGTACAGAGAAGAAAATAATTAGATTGCTTTTAGATCATGATCCAAACAAAAGACCAGATGCTCAAAATCTTCTAAATAGTGGTTGGTTACCTGTCAAACACCAAGACATTATGATGAAAGATGCTTTAAAGAATTTGGCCGACCCATCTTCTCCTTGGCAACAAAAAGTTAGAGATACATTATTTTCACAACCATATAGTCTTACAAATGATATCCTATTTGATAACACACCTGCTACAAGCACCCCTTTTGCTCAGATATTGAGATCAAAAATGATGGAAGAAGTTATGACTATTTTCAGGAAGCATGGTGGTATTGAAAATAATGAGCCTCCGCGTATTTTCCCCAAAGCTCCTTTATACAGCAATCAAAACGTTTATGAAATCATGGATAAAAATGGTACTATTTTACAACTACAATATGATTTAACATATCCAATGGCTAGATATCTATCCAAGTCTCCGAACTGTTCTAGAAAGCAATATCGTTTCCAACATGTATATAGACCGCCTCCTGCGACAACTTCGACTATGGAGCCCAGAAAATTTGGTGAAATCGATTTCGATATTATTTCATATTCTTCTGCTGATTCTGCATTTCATGATGCTGAGACAATTAAAATTATTGATGAAATTTTAACAGTATTACCAGTTTTTGAAAAAACAAATACTTTATTTATTATGAGTCATGCTGACATTCTTGACAGCATATTCAACTATTGTAATATAGATAAAGCACAAAGACCATTGATTTCACGTATGTTATCTCAAATTGGTTTTGCAAAAACATATCGTGATATCAAAAATGATTTAAGGTCACAATTAAATATATCATCAACTTCCTTAAATGATTTGGAAGCGTTTGATTTTAAATTAGATTTTGATTCAGCAAGGAGAAGATTACATAAAATCATGGTTGATAGCCCTTATCTAAAAAAAATTGATGAATCTTTACTATATATTTCTAAAGTTATTAACTTCTTAAAACCTTTTGAAGTTACAAGAAACATTGTTATTTCGCCATTTGCGAATTTTAATAGTGCATTTTATAAAGGTGGTATGATGTATCAAGCGGTTTACGACGATGGATCTTCTAGAAGTTTAGTTGCTGCAGGTGGTAGATATGATAATTTGATAACATATTTTTCAAGACCTTCGGATGAAAAAAGTAACTTATCAAGAAGAGCGGTTGGTTTTAATTTAGCTTGGGAAACGATTTTTTCAGTTGCTCAAAATTTTTTCAAACTTGCTCGAAGTCAAAGAGTCAAAAATAGAAATAAATTTTTAAAAGAAACCACCATAGATTGGAAACCAAGCAGAGTCGACGTCTTAATTTCCAGTTTTACTAGTTCGCTTTTAAACACTTTTGGTTTAGAAATATTAACGAAATTATGGAAATTAAATATCAAAGCAGATTTGTTACGTGACTGTCATACAATTGAAGACGTTGTATCAGGTGCACAAACAGATGGGGTGGATTGGATAATTTTAATTAAACAACAAAACTATTCTGGTTCTGCTAATAAAAAATATAAACCACTAAAAATTAAAAGATTGACAACTAATACTGATATTGATCTTGATTTTGAGGAATTTTTACAATTATATCAACAAGATATGAAAGGCGTCTCTTCATTTCAAAATGATCGTACACCAATTGGTGAATCAAATTATGAAGATCAAAGACATTGGGATGACGTAAGTAGTGCTAGCAGCAGCCAAGGTGGGTTAGAGGTAAGAGAAGAAAGAAGAAATAATCAAAAAGTTATATATGTCCCAAATCTTGCAGCCAAATCAAGAAAGTATAGTAAAAGAGAAAAATGGGTTTATGAAGATTCAGCTAGGAATGCATCACAATCTATTATTCAAAGTTTGTCTAATGCACCAGTAATAACAGTTGATTCTATCCGTGAAGAAACGATGGAAATGATTACCATTACATCATTGGCTCAAAAAGATGAATGGTTAAGAAAAGTTTTTGGTTCTTCTAACAATGCAACACCCCGAAGTTTTGCAACAAGTATTTATAACGTATTAACGAAAGAAGCATCGAAAGGTCATAAGTGGGCAATTCTTTATAGTAACAGAGAAAATCAATCTTATGTTGTTGATTTACAAAGATAAACTATATATATAATTAAAAAATAAATAAATTTTATAATGCATTATTAATTTCAAGAAATTAATTACAACTAATAATTAACAACTATATCGTTAACGGTAGGATATTAATGACATTGTCAACTGACAAATTACAAATTTACGACTTTTCCATATATTATTACCCGAACTTACTCTATATTTTCATAGTAATTTAGAAAATGCAAGTGAAACTTTCCATCTTTTATGCTAGTTAATAGATCAAAGGCAATCAATTTAAGGATATCCAATCCTGTAACAAGTTTGTCAATAATCGCCAGATTTAATTATATTTAATTGCATTTATTTTATCTACAGCACTAAAACTTCAATATTTCTTTTCGATTTTGAAAAAACACCAAAAGAGGAACAACTATGAATATGGCTAGAACGGCTGTTATTTTTAATGAAAAAGCAACGCCAGATGCTTTAATAGAATTTAAAGATGCATTATCAAACAACTTATCTGCGATATTGGAACCATGGTCATTAGAATTTAAAACTTATAGGAAAACTGTTAAAAACGAAAACATTTCTGATTCATCAAATATTATGCATTCTATCTCTTTTTCTCATCATGGCCGTGGGACCGTGCTAATCCAAGACAAACATGCCATATTAACAACAAATAACAGTAATGATATTTCAAAAGACTTGATACTCCATAGTAGTAGTACAGGGGTTTCAGAGCCAATTGATAATTTATTATCACTAAGGTTATCAAACATATGGTCACAAAGACAAGGTATAAGAGGCGATGCCGGTGAAACTTTACAAACTACTGATTTAATAGTAAGAGTTGTTAATTTATTTTCCTCAACAGGTTTTAAAGGTTTATTAATAGAATTGAATTCTTTAAATGACAAAATTTCTGAAGAAGATTTTGATAAAAGTGTGAAAAACATTGTAACGATCTTAAATGATATTAATTGTAAGGAATATAAACTCTCTCTTGATAGATTAGATAATAGTGAAATCACGGAAAATTCTACTAATCGCAAAGAAGTAAAGTCGAAATTCATGAGTAATTTAGCCTATCAATATTTACAGGTACTCGAGTATTGATTGACGTACATATACGTATGTGTATGTGTGTTTGTATAAAATAAATAATTATATTATAAAATAATTATATTAATAGTAACATTTATTTGAATATAAATCTAAATACAGTATTTTATTATTATAATGTCACTTAAAAAAACAATTGATGCATATTACATAATATCGAAAGATTCAATTTGCTAATTTACTTAATAAATCCTGAATACTTGAAGTAACTGTATCTTGAGTTTCTTCCATCTGATTACTTTCTGTATTTTTATCTTCAACTTCCTCTAGGCTTATATTTGTATCTAAATTATCATCACCATTAAATTCATCATTTTTCTGCTTCTTATTTCCAACGTCTCCATCTAATAAGTTTTCAAAGTCATTTGACCTTTTCAAAGTAGAAGTTTCTAATTTGTTAGCATTCAACGTCCCAGCATCAGTATTATTATTTTCTGGAATACTACCGTTGTTACTGTCACTGTCACTGTCGCTGTCACTGTCGCCTTGGTCATCTTCATATGTTGGGATAACATCATCATTAACATTAATATGAGTTTGGTCGGATGAGTTTAATTTTGAATGCAATATCATGTCTATCTCTCCTATTAGATTTTGTTCATTTTCAATTTCTTTATCATTCTCAGCTAATAATTTATTTAAAATATCTTTCTTTATTGTTCTTAATGTTACATTGTTTTCAATTAATTTCTTTGTTGCGTCAGCAGTATATGTTAAGTTATCGTTTAAATTTGTAGCAGATGATGAATATTTCAGTTTTTGATAAGACGCATTAATAGTTTCTTTAGTTTTCACCAGATCATTTTCATTTAGTACTAATTCTTTTAATGTTGGGGGTATGATTTGATCAGATTTATATTTAGATGACGTTGAATCAAGTTTTTTTGGATTCTTGGATTTACTAATTTTATCACTGGCATCATCAATATTTTCAAAAATTGCAGGTTCAATGGTATCTGAAACTTCATTACTAAAAATTTTTCTATCTCTCCAAATCGATAATACCCTTTTAACTTTTTTTTTTAAATCACTTGGTAATGTAAAATATATTTTATTGATAACTGATAAAACAACTGTCCCAAATTTATCATTGCCATAAAAATTTGGAATCTTCTTTCTTTTAGCCTCTTGTACAACATGATTTATTAAATAAATGCTCATTAGTTTCCTTCTTGTATTGTTACTTTTATTTAACATATATCCTTCCCATGTTTTCATTATATCGTCAGTAAATCTATATTGAGAAAGTAACCATTTCGAGCCATTTGAAATCGATTCCTGGGAATCTTCAAGGGTATTCAATCTATTAATAAATTGTTCGGATGAAAACTGCATGCTTGGATATGGTGATAGCTTTCTTCTCTAATTGTTCATATATAATCAAGTATAAGTATCTCTAATTAAATCAAACTTCAATTAAAAGGGATGCCGATAAATATTCATACAGTTAACTATCCATCAGTCGTTAAATTAATTAAAATATTGCTTACAGTTAAGATTGAATGAATTTTGAATTTTGAAAATGTCAGAATTTTTAAGAAACTACTAGAAAAATATAGAGGAGGGTAATAATACGTAAATTTCAAACAGTCGTTCATACCCTAAATTTTCAAATACAATAATTATCAAGTTCTTACGAACAGCTTATACTATTTCAATCATTCAATTGGGG
The DNA here is from genome assembly GCA_030573885.1 of Tetrapisispora pingtungensis (nom. inval.). NCBI lineage: Eukaryota > Fungi > Ascomycota > Saccharomycetes > Saccharomycetales > Saccharomycetaceae > Tetrapisispora > Tetrapisispora pingtungensis (nom. inval.). The sequence continues at coordinate 55,957 of JAJMDY010000047.1, forward strand.
CTACTTTTTTTGCATATTTATAAAAACAATCTTAGAGCATGGTAGTATATAAATTATTGAACATTTGAGTGCACGAAAAAAAAGGCATGTAAAGCTAGTCTTATAGTATTACCAAGGCTTACCTTAAAGTTGTTTTTGAAAAAAGAATCACCACCATATATAATCGCAGTAATCAAATATTGTCAATTGTTTACCTGATTATTATAACTGGTATATTAACATTAACATCTCACTATTATCCGTGATAATATAACGATAATATAGCAATCATGTATGTTCAACGTATCTTTCGAGGACCTGTCGTTTAAATTTTTCAATTCGATATTTTTCGAAAAAAGAAAGCAAAAACTTGGTGAATTCCGATACGAAATAGGAAGTTTTTCAGAGAACCAGTCGCAGAACGATGTAATGATATAAGTATATTACATTAAATTAGATGCATCAATTTGGAAAAAAGTTTTATAAAATTATTTACACAAGAATTTAATGTTATAACTCAAACCTTAAACCCATCATGACATTGTAACAATTTTTATTCTCTTAAATTAATTATAATTAGTCTATAAATTGAATGCTTAATATTGCATTATTCAATCCTTAAAATTTTACAATATTCTTATAAATCTTTGGTTTTCACTCAATTGAAACTTATTAATTAAAATTATTTTAAGATATTCTTTGAATTATTTTAATTAAACTATATCCAAAATTCTTTATAACTTTTGATAAGAGGAAATTGACTTGGATTAATACTCAAACTATACAATGTGTTGTTCAGATTACTTGACATTAAGTAACGTTGTTACTTTAGTAGTCGGTTACGTTATCTTTAAATATGTTTACGATTTGATGTTCAATACGATTACTCCAGTTAGTGCTAATACGATTAAGGATAAAATTGATATTCCTTTTGATATTATTAAAGAAAGCTGGAAATCTCAAAAATCTGAACCTGTTGAAAAACCTGGCCAACGTTTAATTAACTGTTACTGTCCAGCCACCGGTCAATACATTGATTCATTTGAATCAAAGACTTCTTCAGACATTGACACTATGATAAAGGATGCTCAAATTGCTCAAGAAAAATTTAAGAAGACAAGTTTTGCTAAAAGAAAGTTAATCTTAAAATCTTTAGAAGCTTTTATCTTAGATAACCAAGACCTAATTGCTAAAATTGCTTGTAGAGACTCTGGTAAAACTATGTTAGATGCTTCGATGGGTGAAATTTTAGTCACTTTAGAAAAAATTAAATGGATCTTACAACATGGTGAAAAAACTTTAAAACCATCTAAACGTTCTGGCCCAACTAATTTCTTCATGAAATTTTACAAAGGTGCAGAGATTAGATACGAGCCTTTAGGTGTTATTTCTTCTATTGTCTCATGGAATTATCCTTTCCACAATTTAATGGGTCCATTGATTGCTTCTATTTTTACCGGTAATGCTATTGTTGTTAAATGTTCTGAACAAGTTGTTTGGTCTTCTGAATTCTTTATTAAGTTAGTTCGTGAGGTTCTAATCTTATGTGATGAAGATCCAAATATAGTTCAATTATGTTACTGTTTACCACCAAATGCTGAAGATGATGCTGCTAATTATTTTACTTCTAACGAAGGTTTTAAACATATCACTTTTATTGGTTCTCAACCTGTCTCCCATCATATCTTAAAATGTGCTGCTGACTCTTTAACTCCTGTTGTTGTTGAATTAGGTGGTAAAGATGCTTTCATTGTTTTAGACTCCGTTCAAAACTTAGATGCTTTATCTTCTATTATTTTAAGAGGTACTTTCCAATCTTCTGGTCAAAACTGTATTGGTATTGAAAGAGTTGTTGTCTCAGCTAAAAATTATGATAAATTAGTCGAAATTTTGAGCAAGAGAATGAATGAAAGTCCATTACGTCAAGGTTCTGATATTGATAAGGTTGCTACTGTTGATGTTGGTGCCATGATCTCTGACAATAGATTTGAACAATTAGAAAAATTAGTTGAAGATGCTGTTTCTAAAGGTGCTAGATTATTAAAAGGTGGTAAACGTTTTAACCATCCTCAATTTCCAAATGGTAACTACTTTGAACCTACTTTGTTAGTTGATGTCACTCCAGATATGGATGTTGCTCAAAATGAAGTTTTTGGTCCAATTTTAGTAATGATGAAAGCTAAGGATACCAAAGAGTGTATTGAATTAGCCAACTCTGCTCCATTCGGTTTAGGTGGTTCTGTCTTTGGTGCTGATTACGCTGAGTGTAATTACGTTTGTGATAACTTAAAGACTGGTAATGTTGCCATTAATGATTTTGCTACATTCTACGTTTGCCAGCTACCTTTTGGTGGTATCAACGGCTCTGGTTACGGTAAATTTGGTGGTGAAGAAGGTTTATTAGGTTTATGTAATGCCAAGAGTGTTTGTTACGATACTTTACCATTCGTTTCTACACAAATTCCTCCACCATTGGATTACCCAATCAAGAATAACCAAACCTCTTGGAATTTTGTTAAGAGTTTTATCACCGGTGCGTACACTGATTCTTTATGGCAACGTGTAAAATCTTTAATCTCTTTAGCTCAAAATTCTTAGTTTGCCTAACTATGTATATAAAGATTAATGCATCTTGATAAAACTTCTAATATTATTTACAGTATATTTATAAGTTATAAAGATTATATCAGTATTTGAAAAGAATATAAATTTGTTTTCTATGTTTTTTAACAACAAAAACTAAAGATCCTTTTTTTTATTTTGGAATATTATTAATTTAATTAACTCATGACATTTTTTTCAGCTAATTTCAATTGGTCCTGTAATTTACTAGTAAACTCTTTATGAGACTTTTCTAAATCTTGCAAAATCTTTCTTACTGAGTCGTTTTTTTTGTCAAAGGCTTTCAATTCCTTTAAGACTTCACCCCTAACATAACCTAATGATTGTTTCGATTGTGAGTTTTTATAACTTTCAAAAGTTTGTTTCATTTCTTTACATAATTGTGATCTCGATTCGGTGGTTGGTGGAGGCAACAAAACTTTCAATAATTGATCATTGTTGGGATCTCTCTCCGGATTTAGATTAAGACCGGCTCCCATAATTGTACTAATAACGTTTTTTGTATTATTTGGATCAAAAACTGTAATAACTAATGAATTCTTTCCTTTTAAAGATGTAGATGCAACATCTATGAATTTTGACCCGTCAGACATAGATAATTTATTAAATATATTTGAATTGGCTTTTCCTTGCTTCATCTCGTTCAATTTCTTACCATGAGCATCCACAACTTCGTTAAACCGAAGAATAGCTTTTTTTAAATAAATGGATGGGTCAACTACCTCCTTTTCATCAGATTCTTTACTTTTGCTACTAGTGGTATTGGAGTTATTTTTATTATTAGACTTACTCTGTTTTTTTGCTAAAAAACTGGATTGATAAAAAAATCTATTAGTTCTAAACACTAAACTTGGAATCTTTTTTGATAGCATTGTATTGATGTCCTAATTTCTAATTTCTCTGACTATTTTTTGATCCTTTTTATCTTATAGTTGTTAAATATTACTTATTACAAATATAATTTTAAGTAAGTATTTTCCTAATTAATTTATATTAGGCATGTCAAAAAAAAATAAAATATTATTTTTAAGTTTTTCTCTCAAATTATATTTTTTCAACGGAAGAAACAGCAAAGGAGTAACTTTTAATAATTATTAAAAGTTTTAAAAAATAAAATTAACAAAACGTTAAAATTATAAACATTATTCTTTTCATTATAATACTATAAATGTATCTATATATGCAATAACTTATTAAATAAAAACTAATTCATTTATGATATTTATTGTTTCATGAATGGATTTAATGCACGAACAGATAGACAAGGCAAAGCCATACCTATTTCTGCTCTCAATAAAATTGGAATCTCTTGTAATTCCTTTACTTCTTGAATGTTATTTGTACCATCAATTCTAGTAGAAGTTGTATTTAAGAATGATTGTAAAACATCTTTATTCGAGCAATCTTTTGGAAATTTAATTTTTGGAACTGTTAGCTTCAAATTATTTATTATCTTTAATAAACTTTCTGAAATTAAAGAATCTTCATCAGTTAAAGCAGTAATTTCACTTTCAGCAATTTGTATTGAGGTTGATTTAAATTTGTTTTTTATAGAATTTCTATAAGAGTTCTTTGCTTTTTCATCAATTGGAACAAATGTTGCGCTATCTATGCCTTTCTCCCAATACAATTCTAAAATTCTATCCATGGAATCAAATTCAGCTTTAATTAAGGGCAATTGATCACCATGAACTCTTTTTTCAATTCCAAATTCTGGAATTAAAACATCAAAAGAGGATTCATAAACTTGAGTAACTCGAGCCATGGTTAAGATTTGACTGTTTACATTACTCATGTTGTTAATTGTTTGAGATAATAATAAATGGATACCTTGTTGTTGAGCTTGAAAAGCACAATCTTTCTTGAAATTACAATAATCTGCTGTAATTTTTAAAGAGTCCTGGTCTTCCGCATAAGGTATATTTTTAATAACATATTTCAGTTGTCTATGAACAACATGGTCCGCATATCTTTTCATTGGAGATGAAAAGTGAGTATATAATGGAACATTAAATACAAAATGTCCATATTGATCTGGTTCTACTTTACCTGCAACACAATACTTGGCTCTTGAATTAATCTTATATAGTAGCAATTCGACGATTTTTCTTTCATCGAGATTTTTTATAGATAAAATTGATTTCATGATACTATCTGAGGAAGTAATATCAATTTCATGACCTAATCTCTCAGTTTTTAACTTAAATGACTCCAATTTATTTGGTACAGGTTGAGCTTGTCTTCTTAACAAAGCAGATGAACCCAACTTTGTGTATAAAGTTTCTGCAACTTTTGCATTAGTTTGAATTTGGAATTCGTTTAAAATATGAAAACCAATAGTACTTTCAAAGATATTCAAATCAATTTTAAACTTTTCATCATCTAAGTTATTTAGCAAAGAAAGACCTGGTGATAAAGTTGCACCCGAAAATCCGGTTCTTTTGGCATAAAACGCTGTTGCAATTTCCTTGATTTTTGATAGATAAGATGGTTTTTCGTTGTGAACGTCAAGTTCATTATTTATATCATCAATGGTCATCAATAAATCAGGTTTTATAGAGGTCTCACCAATCCAAGTATTCTTAATGGTGTATGTCTCAGAATCCAACGTGAATAATACGGAAATAGCTGCAGATTTCTTACTTTTTTCAAATGACCATAACTTTGTTAATTGTTCTGGTAGTAGATTTACAAATTTTTGCGGTAAATAAATACCAGTGGATCTTTTTCTAATTCGTCTATCTAAAGATGAACCTTCTTCAATATGAGCTGTAATATCAGCTACATGACAACCTAATTCAATAGTACTATCATCATTAGATTTAATATGAATGGCAAATTCAGAATATGATCCAGTTTCTGAAAATGCTAAGATATTACATTCCTTGCCATTTTCATTTTCTGGAACACTAGAAAATGAAACTCTATTATCATATTCATCCTTGGTCATTGGAATTGTTTCAAAAGACGATTTTTCAACATTCTGATTTTTTGGATCAGAATATTCGTTAACAGAGAAATTATTATCTCTTAAAATCGAATTAATTTCAATATCAGGATCATTAATATCACCCAACTCGGACATAAGAATACCAAATGGATGAAGAGAAGTTATTGGCCAACGTTTAATTGAAGCCACAAATAACTTATCCGAGTATTTATCTGAATTTTCAACAAAATCTTTAGGAGCAAATTCAGTTGGAATAGCTAATAAAGGCACTTTTTTATCAGTTGGCTTAAACCAAACAATTCTTGGCGCATGATTATGTTGACGATCATTGTGTTGATTTTGATTTTGGTTTTGGTTTTGCTGAGATGGTCTCAATAAGCCTAAAGTACCACTAAATAATTGTCCTGGAATACGATCTAAAACAGCAACGACGTGACCAGCATACAATGGTTTAAAATCATCATTAATTTCTTCTTCTTCACTTAACAAGATAGACTGACCTTCGACTTCAACGTCATCATTTTTCTTTTGAGTAGGACGTTGTTTCAAAGAACCTTTTCTCTTCACCATCGAAGAAGATGTATTAACCGAATCTGATTCATTTATTTTGGATTTATCAGTTGATAAATTTGCTTTTATTGAAGATGATCTAGACATGTTTGAAATCATCGGAATAGCAGCAGAGGCATCATTATGATAATCCTCATCAATATTAACGGCTGGTGCACCATCGGTTTTCTTTAAATCATCATTTTCAGTAATGTTATGGTTAGCAACGTCTTTTCTTCTCTTTTTTTCTTCTTTTTCTTTCTTTGCTTCCCAAACTTCATCAACAGATAATAATTCGACAGCCACTAAATCACCTTCAAGAGCTCTATTACGATCTTTAGATCCACATATATAAATATCCGCATCTAATACACCATCTGTGGATACCCAAGCATCTGATCTATTTTTTTGATTGACTCTCAAAATACCAGTAACCAATCTACCTTCACTAATCAATTGGGGAATATTTGCATGTGGCAAATATGGAGCAAACAATGATTTTCTTTGTTGTTGGTTTTGATTGTTGAAAATTTGAATAGAACCATTCGATTGTCTATGTTTATGGCCAGGTTGAAATTGGTTATTATTTCCTCCATTATAAGAATAATCGTAAGAACTATAGTTACTTGAAGTCGAATTATTATATCTATGATAATTCGAATATTGTTGGTTCTGTTGTTGTTGACCTTGATTATTGTTGAAGTTGCTACCGCTTATGCTGTTGTTATTTGAACGATTAGGTGGTTGAAGATAACCTTGTGAAGAACGCCAATTGTTGTTGCTATTAAAATCATTATTTCTTGATTGAGTTCTACGATGAGGAAAGACATAGTCATTATTGGCATTATTGTTATCATTATCGTTCGATAATTGTTGCTGAGGAGCAGGAGGAAATTTAAAAGTAGGAGCATCACCGATGCTATTATTATTATTGTTATTATTATTGTTCATTTTACGCTGTGGAGAAGCATTTCTTGAACCATTTGAGGTATTTGCAACAGAAGCAGGAGCAGCAGGAAATTTAAATCCATTTTGTGTACCTAATACATCTTCATTATTAATAGTCTCATTATTGTCATTACCACCAGTATTGTTATTGGTATTATCATCCAAATTAACAATGGAATGTCTTTTTGCTTGCTCTTCTGCAGCAGCTTTCTTAGCTTCATTCAAGACCAAGGATTGTCTTCTTGAATGGCCGTAAACACCAGAAGATTGAGACCCTGTTCTTCTATGTGTATCAAAGCCGTTGGATTGACTTTGAGTTCTACCGTGGTGCTCATGATTATAATTATTATAATTGGAATTATTTCTTGAATGCGATCTACTCCTATTATTATTATTACTGTTATTATTACTACTATAATATTGGTTTTGATTTTGATTTTGATTTTGATTTTGATTTTGGTTCTGTTGTTGCAGTAAAATTTGTTGTTGTTGTTGGACAATTTCCAATTGTTTCTGTAATGAAAATTGCTCGACCATCAAATTTGTCAATTCACTTTGCGATCTTCTATGAGCCACATGAATTTGCTTGGGATGGTATTTACCACCTGTAGTCTTTACATAAGTATTTCTATTATTATGCTCAGACATGATAATAGGAGAGGGGAGGGGGAAGGTATGCGATTACAGTTTTCTTGTCCCTTTGAAAGTATATATACAACAAACACAATAGACAGCAAATGAAATATATATATGTCACCAATACGGTATATAAGTATATATATATATTAGTGGATAAAATACTTACAATTACGAATATAAACACAAACTCTACGAAATAATTTTATTACTGTATAATTAGAAGTCAAAAATGACAAAAATAATTTATTCCTTTAAATTCCCAAAAAAAGTTATTTTTAAACTTTTTTTAGAACCAGACCAAAAATATCACAACGTAATAAAAATCCCATACATTTTGCATGATATTCCCAAATGAGAAAGCAATGAAAGTTGGTGCGAGCGCAATTAATGTGATCAAATAGGGTATCCTCATAATAAAAAACGGACGGAAATCCAGATAACAGTACTGTGGCTGAGAGACACCCGCACGCAGCGCAAATAAGACCATTAGAATTAATAGGGTACATGCCTCTAAAGGGTAACACCCGCAAGCAACGGCAGAGTGTAGCGACAAGCCAACAAGTCGAGAGGTCAACGGACCAGTCAGTCAGTAAGCATATATTTATATATATATACATCTAAGTCAGCAAGGTCATGTATACATGCATGTTGTGTTGATACTTGAAGCTGGCACTATGAAGGTATATGGCACTGGCTTGTGGTTTGTTCAAGCAGAGGTTTTCTCTGTTGATGAGAGAGTGAAACAATAGCCTTTGTAACCCTGCCATCCTAGAAAAACAGAATACAGAACTGAACAGACAAAGTGTTGTACATACGTATGTTCATATAATGTTTTTGTATTGTTTGACATATTTTATATGTAGTCTATGTTGTCTATGTTATGTATTTTTATGTATTTGTGTTTGTACGGCGCGAGGTCGTATGAAGTTACTTTTGTTTGTGATGTCGTATTAGTCCACTGTAATTAATTCCTACTGGATCATATATTAATTAATGTGACAGTAAATGGAACTCAGTGGAGTGTAAACTTATCTATGTTCCGTAGTAACTTATTGTTTTGAAGAATCCAAATAAAAAATTAATTGAAATTAACCAAATAAGAAATAATATCAATATCAAAATTAATTCAAAATTAATTTTATTTTCATTTACATCGAATAAGATTTTTTTGAATTCATTAATTAAAGTTAAATGCAATTTAATGTTTGATTCATGCCAAATATGGAAAATATCTTTATTTTTATTAATGCAACTTTTCCAATTAATACAATGTTTTTCAATCATTATTGCTTTTAGTTTACCTGATCCACAATTATTTTTTTCGTAATTTTTTATACACTCAATTGTTTCAATTGATAAATTTTTTTTAGTATTGTTAATTTTATTAATGATTTCATTTTGAATGATAAAATTTAATCTTTTGATAATTATGATTATAATTAAAATAATTATTATCGTGTTAATGAAAAGTTGTGAAATGCAAATTAAATTATAAATAGAATAATATTTGGGTTTGCAAATTTTTTCATTAATAAATGGTATTGGTAATTTGTAAATTTCTTGGTTTAAGTCATATTTCTTTTTTTTAAATGAATTATTATTGTTATAATTCGTTTCACTATTTTTATTATCTTTTTTATTATCATTATCATTATTACCTGTCATTTCATAACTATAATTTAAACTATTTTTTATATCCATGTTAATGTTTACATTCATATTAGTCATATTATTCATATTAGTATCATTGTTTAGAGTCTTTATATTATTCATATTATCACCATGATAATTATCATTATACGTTATACTGCTTTCATTGTTATACTTCCCTTTATTATCTTTTAAACTTTTTTCATTATTGATTGATTTTGTCAGTATTGGAGGTTTCACTAACCTTGATCGAAGTCCATACTCTTTATACAATTGATATGATCCAATATCATTATAACATAAATCATCAATTTCATCATCTAGATTATTTTGACTGCTATCACTATTTTCATTTTTATTATTAATATTCTTAGAATTTTTAATTTTATTAGCATTATTAAAATATATATCATAAATCGATTCTTGTCCATTTGGTCGTAATTTTATTCCATATAAAATCGATGACGTTAACATACCTAGCTTAGATGGGGAAAAAATAAAATTAATTACTTCAATAATGTCTCCAACATTAATACAATTTATTATTTTCTTCAAACAAATCACTGTGCATTTTACTTTTGAGAATAAGGTCTTTATTTTGTTCACATTCTGTTTCTTAGTTCTATCATAGCGAATATGTTTTTCCAACATTTTCAGTCTTTCTTCATCAGAGCTATATCTATATTTTTTCACTTTTCTACTTTTAATCTCTGTTTTATCCCCTCTATTATTATTGTATTCTTCATCATCAAAATATTCAAGTTCATCCTCACTAAAATTATAAAGACTATCTTCTCCATCATAGCCAATATCTTCATGTACAATTTCTAAAGGTTTTCGAAGAGGTGATGGATTGTTAGGCATATAACGCATATATTTATCAATCATATCACTACCTGAGTGACTTTTAGACAAGGTGGTATCATTTAATGAAGGTTGCCTGGAACTCACATTAACCTCCTCGTAGGCTGTCATTAGATCGAGGCTAAATATACCTTACCTTCTATTCTTTATAAATAAGTTGTTTTTATTGAACTAGCCAACAAAATAACAAAATGCCTCTCAGAATATATAATATTAGCTTTAAAAAATGTCCTTGGAAAAGGCAATAAATGGAATTACTTTTTAAAATAAATTTATATTATCCGGTAAATTAACGTATATTCAATACAAATATTTTTTTATAATATTATTATATCACTATTCAGTTCCTGACCAGCAGTATCTATTTTGTGTTTAAAACGAATGATGAATTTGTAAAGATTAAAGGGTTAATTGAATGTGGTCCTAATTGTTTTATTATTTCCTATAACCTATTGAATACAAGGTTACAATATAATGCTGTTTACACTATTCTAAAAATTTTTTTTATCAATTATGTTGACAATTTTTTACTTTATATGTTTTCAATTTCAATTTATAATATCTCTTCTGAGTTTTTGAAATAATTACTTTGATCTTTATTCTTTGTTTTCTGTTATCGGAGCAAAAAATCAAACCAAAAAAAAGTCTCACAAGTATGTGGTTTACTGTATAAAACGTGTGGGCTATTTATAAACAATACATTTAAAATATTGTTATTATTTCTAATAATTGGTATATTTCTAATATTGATATCAATATTTAAAAGACTATATAAAACAATATTTACATCATTAACATTATATATATATATAATATTAAATATCCTTAAGAAATAACATCAAAATAACAAGTACAAGCTTACTCCTGCACCTATTTAGTCATTCCTTTGTTTTCTATACGAGCGTCTTTAAACGAATTAAAAACAATTTTTAATTATTAATCTCAGCATGTAAGTAAAATTCAGTATTTGCACTTTCACGCATTTGGTTTTAACTTATACAAAGTATCCAAAAAGTTAACAATTAATTTATCTGAAATACCAGTAGTTTTTACACTACCCGCAACACCATAAATTGCACTTGTACCGTCACTAGATGAAGGTTTTGAACTTTTAATTAATTCGGCTACAGATTCTTTTAAAATTTGAGATAAGGTAGTAACACTCGAGACACTTAATTTTGTTACAGCAAAGTGTAATGCAGCTGGTTTTTGTAAACTACTTAAATGCCAACCTTGTTCTGATAATTTATCAGCTAAATCATAAACATTTATTACATCAGATTTAAAAGAGATTACGGATAATTTTGGATCACCTATTATTGTTAATTCTGGAATATTTTCTTTAATATAGTTCATCAAATATCTGGCCGCATTGATGATCTCTTTACAAGACTTAGTATAGCCTTCGTCACCAATATGAATCATAGTAGCCCAACATCCTACAACTAGAGCACCCGGCCTTGAGCCCGCTAGAGTTGGAGAACCGTATAAACCACCAACCCAATCAGATGTAACAAAATATTGAGCCTTTCTTAAGTCAGCGTTACGATACATAATGATGGAAGAACCTTTTGGGGCAAATCCGTATTTATGAGTGTCACATGAAATTGAGGTAACACCTGGCACTCTAAAATCAAAAAGTGGGATACCTTCAAAGCCTGCTTTTTTCATATAAGCAACGATGAATGAACCCAAACAACAATCTACATGTAATGGAATATTATAGCTTTCTGCAAGTTTACCCAAACCCTCGATGTCATCAATAATACCGTGTGGGAAATTTGGTGCAGAACCTACTAATAAAACTGTATTCTTATTAATGAACTTATTAACTTTTCTTAAATCTACCTTATACGTTTCTGGATCGACTTCAACATGATGCATTTTAATACCAAAATAATATGATGCCTTATCAAAACCTGCATGGGCTGTTACTGGAACAATCATTTCAGGATTTTTAATACCCTTTTTATGAAATCCATACCATTTAGCACTTAAACAGGCCATTAATAATGATTCAGTACCACCAGAAGTAGTTGTACCACAGCCAGTATCTTCAGGTGAGTTAAATAGTTTTAAGGTCATCGATACGACTTCTGATTCCATTTTACGAACGCCAGGGAATACATCAGGATGTAATTGATTTGCTACAGCATACATTTCAAAAGCTTCACTTTGAAGTTCAATCAAATCTCTACCACCATGATATACAGCACCAGAAACTTTACCATCTTCCCAATGAGAGTATGGCAAGCAATTTTGCAAATTTTCTAACTCTTGAATAACTTCATCCTTTGATAAACCTTTTTTTGGTAATTCTGTAAAATCAAAAGTCTCATCTGAATTTTTAATTAATTCTTTTTCAATTGAATTTGTTGCACTTCTAACTTGTTCATCCACTTTTCCTTTCAAAAATGGAGAATTTAATAGTAATACAAATAGTTTTTTAGTTAAAATGGAATAGCCTAATTTAATGCTCCCAATTGGACCATACCAACTTATATATTTGTAAATTTTATTGATGGCAGTTAAAATAAATACTAATAACAAATATTGTTTAAGCAATTCAATACATGAAGTATTTTTTAAATATAAAATCAGATTAGTTCTTATAAAGTTTATCAGTAAACCAATCTCTTTGAGTTTGAAATTTAATATCAAATTCTTAACTTGCTCAAAGGATTGTACATTATCAGCACTCTCAATAATTGTTTGATTCATATTTTAATATATTTAAGTGTTTGAAATTGTCGTTATATTGATGTTCAAGCAATGCAACCATATAAATATGATTAATGGTCAGAATCGATTAAGGGTTCTATTCAATTCGTATCTTCGTATCAGTAAACGTAATATTTAAAACTTAATAGTATTATCACAATGATTTACTGTATTTAAATTAATATATATTTCGATTAGTCATTGATGTTTAAAATGTGTTAAAATATTTTTGTTATTTATTAATTAAAAATATGTCAATTTTAACAACTCTCAAGGTCTACCTGCATACATACCTTTTTAATTATTTTCCAATTGACATCTTAGGAACCACTAAATTTGCTGACACAATAATAAATTATTTTTAAAAAAATACCGCACATACTCAATTTCGAAAAATAAAAAGAAATTATATATAGTTAATCACAAGAACAAGAATATTTCATACGTTGGCTGACATTCTAATTGATCCTTCATTTGCATTACTAACGACTGTATATTAAATATTAAAAAATTAAGTGTATGATGGCGTATGTGATCTTGTACTTCTCTGTCTACCATATTTATTTGAAGAATTTTGACTTCCCGAAGAGTCACTAGATGAAGAAGTTGGTGAATTTATTGATGTTGAGGATGAATTTGTTTTAGAACCACTTTTGTTCGTTTCATATTGTTTTTTTATTTGTTCAATATAAGCTTTCAATAAACTATTTTCATTTTTAATAATTTTCTTCTCGGCAATTAATCTTTGTTCCAAACTATAAAGACTTTGATATTCTAATGATGCAGTTGATCCTTCAACGACTGCCTTTAATAATTCATTGTTTTCTTTATCATTCTTAAGCTTTTGTGCTAATTCAGCTGCTTTTGATGATTTTAATTGATAATCTAATCTTAGCTTATCATTGTTTTGTGATAATTTATTATTACTGTTTTTCAGTTCTTCTAATTCTTTTCCAAATTTGTCAATTTCTTCTATATAAAAATCCTTTGCATTCTTTATTTCTGATTCAACATTCAACAACAACAATTTTTTTAATTCCTCATCTTTGCCTTGTAATAGCATTAATTTTGTCTTCAATTTATTATTTTCAGATTCTGCTCTTTCAAGTCTTTTTTCAGAATCATTAACGACCTTTTCTGTATCTTGAGATTTTTTAAAATTATCACCAATAATTCGTTTGATTTCATCAAAATTATTTTGAATTTCTGTTTCTTCAACTCTTTTATTTAAAATTATATTTTTCTTAATACCATAATCATTTTGTAATGATTTCATTCTTTCTATAGTTCTTTCCATTAAAATTGAATTATAGGTTTTGATGTTGGTTATCGTGGTTTCATCATTCAATTGCAGATCAGAATAATCTAAAGGACTCAACATACTTTTACAAGAACTAATAATATCGGCTTCATTATTTAAACGTGCTCTCAGATTCAGTTCCAATTCAGGTAAAGAAGATTGAATTTCATCGTTATTCAATAATTTCTCAATGAAATCTTTGTATGAGATTTTTGTATAGTTGCGTTCTTGTTTAACATCATCATTTATTTTATACGCAATTTTTGTTGTGGGTAGTATGTTATTTCTTGATAACAAAAAATGTTTAATAGATTTTAATATAATTTGATAATCATCTTTCTTAGGCAATAATTTTTTATGAATCATGAAATGATCAGGAGAGTCTGGTACTACTAATTTTATAATTGATAATTTTTTACCAAATTTATTTTTTTTTAAATCTTTAATATTACTAAATGCTTCTAAATGTGGGTCCAAAGCAGGGTCAAAACTAATAATGATATCTATATCATAATCTGATAACAGTTTAGGATCATTTAATAAATGATTTGATGTAGTTAAAAATACCCAGTCTAATTTATCAATTTCACTTTTTTCTTTATCAATTTTTTTTGAAGTATATATGTAATCATCTTTTGCGTAACCTGTGTATTTATTTGCAGCTGTGATATTTGGAGAAGAATCATGTGAGTTTGAAGAATCAGAATGTAAATCTTTTTTCCTTCTCTTATTTTTAGATTGTTCAATTTGGGATGAAGTTGGGTATTCATAACCTTCTTTGTATAAAGATTTCCCCGATAATCTCAAAATTTTTATTTTTTTACCTAAAACATAACTTTCTAATAAATCTAACTCCCTCACACCGTGTGAAACTATAGCTATTTTAAGTACATTCGGAAATTTTTTACGATCTCTTGAAATCAAACTCATTAGTATTTCGTCCATTTGTTTAAACTTATCACTGGAACTAATTAATCTTTCTGTTGGTTCCATTAATAAGAATTGCCTTGGCATGTAATGATCAACAATCAAACAAGGGTGATTTAAGATACTTCGTATACCACTATCAAACATATAAGTCATTTGTGTATTTGATAATGTAATTAAATTCTCATTTATCTCATCCCCATTTTCTTTTTTAATATTCGAACTGCGATCTTTAATCCCCAATTCCATTTTAAATGCTTTTGCATGTAATGATATTAATACCTCAATCAAATCTTTCTGAAAGGAAGTGATCCCTACAGGCAAATAAAAAACTTTTGAATTCTTCGAGCTCATATTTATATATTTTGTAAAATAGATGAATTTTTTATTGTTTCTTTTCAATGGATACTATTCTTCTGACAATATAGTATAAAAAATTATTTAAAAAAATGTATTTCGAAAATAAGTTTATTAAAATAACTTTTAAATTAGCTGATACACGATAAAATCTTCGACTATGAAAAAAAATACTAAAATAAGTCTTATTAAATAAATGGTTGTTTCAAATGTTTTGTTTGAATAATTTCAGATGTAATTTTTAACTCGCTTTCAGATCTTTCTATTCCATTCTCGCTCATATTACCCTTTTCGAAATTTTTTGAATTTAAGGTTACGAAAGGGACAGATCACTTTGTCATAGATTGATTGATATATAAATCATGATTGCCAAGACTAATTTTAAGTTAAATGATTATTAACAATATCGGTTTATATTATATATTGTTTTTAAACTTTGGGTAAATGCAATTTTGTATTGTATTAATCTTTTAATTTTAGTATTGTTATATTATATTATGTAAGGATGATACTAAGCAGATGTTTGTCCTACAGAGTTTACAAATTTTTGATAAAATTAGAATATGTTATGTCTTCTGTATTTAATGAAGACTCAGTGCTTAAAAAATTAATTAGTTTACTCTTTAGATATCTATCTTTACTATCATTAAATTTAGTTTTAATGTATAATTGTTGGAAGCAGAAATTAGATTCATCTTTTTCAATTGCAGATTCGACATGGTCAATTAAATTCTCATCAATGTTAATTAATTCAACACTTCTTATAGCTTTAAAAGCACCACCATCAACGTAAAAAGTTGATTTATCATTAAAAATATTTTCCGATAGTGTTAAATTTTGAAATTTACCTTGGTGGTATTTAGAAATCTTTGGAATACATAATTTATTACAATGAATAATATCAAATTTTAATATTTTATCAATCAAAAATATTCTTTCATCCGGTGAAGTGTTTCTATCTAAGATAAGCATCGACCTTCTGATATTGTAAAAATATTTTAAGTAGTCGTCATTCTCAAACATATTCACTTTAGTGATTGAAGCTCGATACTTTTTAAATTTATTGTCCAAAATAGCCAAATAGTTTTCTTTAAAATTTTTGGATAGTTCTAAGTTATTTTCCAGCACATCGATAGCCATTGCCTTTAATATATTACTAGTCATTAGTGGCGAATAACTTAAATGAGGATTATCTTTAAAAGTAACATTATTTATTAATAAATAATCACAATCTGCTCTTGTGTATCTTAATTGAATTTGAATGTTTCGATTATTTGAGATTGAATTAGAAATTTTTGAGTTGCTAAAATTTATTGGTATATTGATTGAATTAGGTATTAAAATTTCTTCTCTGAAATAATTATTATCAGTAATTCTTCTAAATGGATATTGCAAAACTGATGATATGTTCAAGTTTTCTTCACATAAAATAGACAATTGGACATCTCTAATTGATTTAGTGGTTTCAAACTTTAAAAAAGTTTTCCAAGATTTTAAAAATATGTCATCTTCAAACGAATCACATTGGCATACAAATTGCATCAATGTCATCATGGGTGACATTTCAAACAGACCAACTTGATTTAAATTTGATATAAA
The DNA here is from genome assembly GCA_030573885.1 of Tetrapisispora pingtungensis (nom. inval.). Lineage (NCBI taxonomy): Eukaryota > Fungi > Ascomycota > Saccharomycetes > Saccharomycetales > Saccharomycetaceae > Tetrapisispora > Tetrapisispora pingtungensis (nom. inval.). Next base: position 73,062 of record JAJMDY010000047.1, read on the forward strand.
AAGATTATAAGATAATTTTGTAAACATCTTTGATATCTTATTGTAGAATTGCAAAGAATCTTTGATATCCAAATTGTTTTTGTCATTATGGATATCAGAAAATGTTCTAACTGTATTTTTTAAATTTCGAGATACTATTTTACCTGCTCCAATTGTACAGGGACCATTTAAAAATGTTATAATTTTACTAGATGATGTATTATTATTGGCTAATGATGATATAATAGATGCTAAAAAGATAGCCAAACCTAAAGCCCTCTTACAACGTTTATTCCCTTTAGAATTGAATAAACCCGTTGCTTTTATTGTTTCATCATGAAAAAGTTTACTTAATTGCTTTATTGTAAAACAATAGTTTTCAGTTGTATGAGTTTTAGAAAATAGTTTATTCTTGAAATAATCAAATTTCAATAAATATAAATTTTTACTAACATTTGAATTTTTAATTGATAATATTCGATTAGGATGATGTGCTGATGGTGTTAGCAATATGACATCACCATTAGATTGCATTGTTAGTATTAGAAATTCAGAATTATCATTTAACAAGTTTAAATTTGATCTAATTGTATTCGTTAATGCGTTAAATTCATTCATTTCAGAACAAGTATCTATGATTATAATATATCTGATTTTGTTATTTTTTGAATTTTTAGAAGCAAAAGTGTATGTATCTAAATAACTACTTCTCTTGGTACAGATATTGCAGTAGAGGTCCGTTTCTGTATTCACACTATCCATTAATTTAATAGCATTACATTTTTCACAAATTTGATTCGAATTAGGCCATTCAAATTTAGTTTTATCATCATAATCAACAATTGCCGGTTGATAGATACATTCTATATTTGAATGATCAAAATAATTGTATTTAATTGATATCCGTCTATCCAAATTATTTATTTTCATAACATAATATTTTAGGGTACTGTGCTCAATCAAAACAGAATTTTTTGAGATTGTTGATATTAATGTTACCTATAATATTGAAACCACTGTGTACGTATAACTTTGAGTTATTGATGCAGTAATATGTTGTTTTGAATCCCATATTGGCAGTTATTTTATAGAAGTTATGACGATGTTCTAACTATCAGTATTAATTAACATGTGAAGTCTATCTTTCTCTCATGAATTTGATCTTTACCCGGGTTGCTCGTTTTGTATGGGTTATCGCAAAATGCTAAATTTAAAGAATATTGAAAAATCGAATGATACACTACAGTGTAATAAAGATATGTAGACAAATCATTGTTATTGTTGCATAAGTTATTATAATTATTTAGTATCATCTGTCAAATAAAAGATTATCCCATCTACATATTTAAGTTTATTTAAAGTAAAAAATAAATTAAGCAGATATTAAGAGAAAAATGAGTTCAGGTCCTGTGAGAAAAATTATTGCTCCAGCCAAATTTCGTCCAGTAAAATGGTTAAAAGAAGCTGGTTATTCTCCTCAAGTATTTGTGTTTAGAAATCTAGAAAGTGGACAAGTTTTATATTCCCAATTTCCAAATTTTTCTTTTAAACAAGTTAAAGTTCAATTTAAAAGACCTAACTGGGAAAATCGAAGACCTTCCACCAGACGTGATATTTGGAAATGTATGTGTGTAATTACTATGCCAAACCATGAAGGTAGTGTACAACTATACCAAGATTTAGTTAGATTAAGGTATTTACGTGATGCCACTTTAAAAAGTGAAGCCAAATCTATGCGTAAAAAGAATGATGATGGAAATACATGGTTTAGTGGACAATATAGACCAACTTATACTCAAGAAGCAGTTTCTGACATTATCGAATCATTGAAGAAAATCAAGAAGAATGACCTAGAAAAGAAATTCATCAATAATGAAAAGGATATCATAAATATTCATTGGGAAGATATGTGGAGAATGGGTGATAAAACCAAATATTGGGATCCAATCTCGTTAAATATTAGTCATAATGAAATTAATCATTCTGGTAATACAAGCAGAGAAGAAAGTGTGATATTAAGAGAATTAGGAAAATTAAAAAATGATAATATCGAAAAGAAATCAGAAACAAGCGCCGAATAATTTAAACCTTATCGTTAACTGAAATGAACATCTATTTCTTTTCCATATAATCATGATAATAACCTCAAGTGAGAATGCATTTATGATAAAATAAAACTGATATCACTTCTTTATTTTGTAAATAAACATCAATATATCCTTCAAAGATTCAAAGCAATAAGAATACATAATAGTATTAATTAACTTTCATGTAATTTTAAATTATATATCTCTTTCTATAAAAAGGTATGTACATTGTAAATAAGAAATAGCAAATATCAAATATAATAGTAATAATATATTTATATTGTTAAATATATTTATAGTTATATACATTTATATATCTCTTAATTTTTTATTATTAAGAAATAAGAAGAATATAAAAGGTTGTTGATAGTTTCAATTATTAAAAACAATGGGTTTTGTATATTTATTTACCACGTCGAATAATAATAATATATTATCTTTAATTGAATTATGATCATATGTATGTTAATAGAATATGAATATTGATAGTATTAGTAAATTTTGTAAAGTTCATTACATTTTTTCCCTCTTTGATCTGATTCTCTAAATATCTTCTTCCAAAGCTTTGTTCAATTTTTGTAGTTTTGATGAGATACTTAAATCAATTGTTTTTTCATCAACTTCAATAATCAAACCACCTTTAATTTCAGGTTTAATTAAATTTGTCAATTTTAAAGTTTTACCTTTACCGATTAGATTGGATTGAGTTAAAGATTTTTCTAGTCTTTTAAAGTTTTTAACATCTAATGGTTGAGCAGTAGTGACATAACCTTGAACTAAACCATTATGAGCATCAACTAAAGTTTGAAATTGTTTTGAAATCTTTGGTAATAATGATAACCTATTGTTTTCAGCTAATAATGATAATAAATTCTTAACAGAAGAATCATTAACATTAGTTTGCTTAATCAATTGATCGATCACTACAGATCTATCTTGTGAAGACAAAACAGGATTGTCTAAAATATTTTTAGTCAAATTCTTATCAGTTTTAATTAAATCAGAAATCTTGTTTAATGAGTTAGAAGCATCTTCAATTGAAGTAGATTTAGCAGATGCAGTAAAAAGAGCGGTTGCATAAGTCCCATCTAAACCAAACAGTTGTACAGGAGGCTTGATTGACTTCACAGAGGTAGCTAATGAACGAACAAATAATCTACCAGACATCGTTTCAATTTATTGGATATTACTTTTTTTACTTTTGTTCCACTTTAGCACTATTTAAATATAAAATTAACTTCAACCGTAAGATGATCAACTGTATATTTGAGATTTTATAAACCAAATTTTAACTTATCATATTCTTTTACTTTAGTAGTGGTTAACTATAATGATTGGTTCACCCTGAAAACATTTTCCTTTCCAGCAGAACTTCAAAACTTGTTATTGAGAAAAAACAAGCTGAGATTTATTGGTTATATACTGTAGTTATCATTATACACGGAATAGTTAACAAACGTCCTCACTATTTTTCTTTGGCAAGAGATGTAGTTGGTGGATGCCAGATCAATGTTACTGTCATTGTACTTTAATGGAATGTTTGTTTTATTGATAATAGAGTCTATGAAAGGCAATCCATGTTGTATTACCTGAGTTGTTTTGCTATAATACAATGTATTATTACAAATATATGTGCCATAACTTTGATACTCATATTGACTACGACGAATCCTACAATTCATTGGCTGACGGCCCCGTGATATTCACGTGCTTATTACTCGTAAATAATGATAAAATTTGTTAAAGTTTCAAAAATTTGAAGTGAAAAATTTGAGCGATGAGATGAGATGAGATGAGCTCCAAAGATGTTAATAAATAGATCATTTTAAGTACTTGTATAATTGTATTAGAAGGTACAATTTGGTTTCTAACTAGTAATTAATTACTTACGAAAAAAGCTAAGACTGTATATTTTATAAATAAACGAAAGCAGGAAGCATGGCGAAGAGTTTGTCTGAACAAATCTTAGAGATTGCTAATAAGCCAATCAATCAAGATTTTGATATTGAAAATGAAGATGCACCAATTAGAGATGGGAATGAATCTGATGATTTTTCCGATGAGCATATAGATAACAAACAAAGTGACCATTATGTTAAAATGGAGAAATCCAAATTGAGATCTGGAGCCAAAGATATGTTAAATGATGAGAAATATACTGGTACGAAGGGTTCAAGAGCTGATTTATTTAATGATGATGATGGTGTGAAAGACACTGACGATCAGGATGAGGAAGAAAGTGATGCTATGTCTTTTGCTACGGATTCGGAAGATAAAGAAATGGATAATGAAGAAGAAGATGATGATGAGGAAGAAGAAGAAGAAGAAGAAGAAGAAGAAGAAGAAGAAGAAGAAGAAGAAGAAGAAGAAGAAGAAGAAGAAGAAGAAGAAGATCTAACATTGAAAAGAGAAAGATTATCTAAATTGGTAAACCAAGAAACTAGACAAGCTATTAACGGTTTATCAGAATCAACAAAAAAAGATGCCGCTAAAGGTTTATCTATTTTGAAACAGAACCGTGTGTTTGAAAGTGCAATCGATGTTAGAATTAAATTGCAAAAAGCTTTGAATTCAGCAAATGAATTACCATTGACAAAAGAATCCTGGGATTTGTTTTTAGAAAAAGATGACGATACCATAAAATTATTGGAAAAGACAAATAAAAAGTTAAGTAAAGTTTTCAATCAATTAATTAGTTTTAGAACGGAATTCCAATTAAATGATAATATAAATACTCAAGAAGAAGATAATGAGAATAATGAAAAGAAACGTTCTTATGACGAATTATTAACTGAAACTAAATCAATGGATGACACTTTACAAAAATATTCCAAAGCCGTATTAAATAAATGGTCCACCAAGATATCTTCGGCATCTGGTAATTCTGCATTAGTCGCTACAAAATTTAAAACTATTAATCAATCTGCGGATGTTCAAGTCTCAAATCAACTTGCCGATATTTCAAGGTTAATTAAGAGAACTTGCTTAAATAGAAGAAATGCACAACCGTTAAACTTCAATGAAGATGCAAAGAATGGCAAATTGTCTCATGTTCACAATATCATATCAGAAAGTAAAAATAATGAAGAGGAAGAAAATATAGATATTCCAAGCAATTATGACCCAAGAAGAAAGAACAACACAAAAATTGATACATCCGAAAATCCATATATATTCGATGATGAAGATTTCTATCGTATTTTATTAAATGATTTAGTTGATAAAAAAATATCCAATGCTCAAAACTCTCAAAACTCAGGTGCAAATATTGCTATTGTATCTCGTTCAAATAATAAGTTAAAAAAAAATATTGATACCAAGGCCTCAAAAGGTAGAAAATTGAATTACTCTGTTCAAGAATCAATTGCTAATTATGAAGCTCCTGTAAACAATGGCTATAAATGGTCTGATGAACAGATTGATGAATTTTTTGCTGGTTTATTCGGTCAAAAAGTTAATTTTGATGAAGAAGCACATGAAAATGAGAACGATACCAAGAATGATGGTAATGAATATCAAGATGCGGAAACCATTGAAGCAATCAAGAATGATGAAATTCAAATCTTTGGCTAGCAGAGCATCATAAGTTCAAATTTATACTCCATTCAAAATATTTCCTTAATAGCATTATTATAATACCATTTTATTATATAAATTTTTTTAATAAAACCAGTTTTATAAATTTAAAAGAACAAATATAAATAAAAATATATTACTCCATAACAAACACTTGTTCTACTTCCATTAATGTATTATTTTTATTTTTTTCATTTATTATTTAAACTGCTTAAAATTCATGATTGTTAGTACTCTTGATTCTCATCACAGTTTTTGAAAATTGATACCCGATGCCTAATCGATATATTAAGCTTCACATTATTTTTGTTTAAGATAAAAAAAAAATACCTGATAACTGACATATAAACTACAATATTAAGAAGCTCTTATATCTTATTGAAAATATATATTAAGTCATTGTTTCATCAATTAAAGATTTTATACGCTTCAATATGAGTTTCCTTTTAAAAGAAGTTAATGGATCAAATAATTCACATACTGTAATCCTTCATCCCCAACCTGTTTTTGTAATTAAATCTAAACTTATTGAATCTAATCAGCAAATTGTTAGACCTTTTGAACTAGTTAACAATGCTAAAATTTTTATTAATTTATGCCATGATAACCAAGTTCCTAAGCCCGAAATACCGTTTAACCCCAATATAATTTATCCATTAATAATGAATAACAGATGGGAAATACCAATAGTCACTTCTTCGATTAGGGAAGATATTGACAAGAAAGGTAATAAATGTTATGTCTGTGACTGTTGCATCAATACTGAATGTGTTGAATGGATTGGGAAAGATCTTCAATTAAGAGAAATTTTAATAGAGTGGTCATTGGAATCTTGTGAAATAAGAGAATCTTTAGAAATATCTAGAGAGCACCTGGCATTTCCAAAATTGAAGCAAAAAGGCGATTCAATACCTCAAATTGAGATACCCAATGAGGAATTAACAAGTGATGTTAATAAAGAAATTTCAGATGCATTGGATAGCAATATACCGTCAGATCCATCCAGTTTATTTAAAATGAAAAGAGATATTTTGAATCAAGAAAATGATTACGATATAATGGCTTCTGACGGTCAGTTGCCACCATTATTTCCAAATAAATCTCCAAATAAAGGGTCAAAAATATTGATACAGGAATTGGATGACTATTCAAAAGAAGATAATGTTGAAAATTTATCAATTAATGAACCAAAAACTCAAATAGATGTCACATTTGAAGTTTCAATGCGCCAAACTAAAGATACTAATAAATATAAAATGAAAATTGAAATTGAGACTAATATCGGTTCTAGTTTAGATTTAGAAATTAAGTATTCAGAAACAGATAATGATTTAATAATATCAACTGTAAATTTAATTGAATTTAACCCAAAGTCACTAAAAATTCCTCTACCGAACATATTTAATAAAAGTCATATTAATAATTCAAAAACTTACTTCATCAAATCTGAAAAGAAATTATATATATTTATTTAAATCATCTTTGCATTTTATTATTTATTGAAATTACAAGTTTTGGAAACAATTCAATTCATTAAAAATATTGAAATGATTTATATTGTTACATAAAAATAATAAATCCAATTAATTATTTATATTTAAACAAAAAAAAATTTATAAACCGGTGAGCAATTTGATTCAGTAATTCCTAAATTTCTTAAATCATTCTCTACTTCTTCGTTTTTCGTTTCTTCTTGTAAATCATTAGATGAATTCACCATTTTATTCAAAGTCTCTATCAAGTTGTTTATACTAGCTTCATCAAATTTATCAAAAACCCCAATATTATCGAATGAAGAATGTTGATTGACTACTGTATGAGAGTCAAAATTATGTTTACATAGTTTCCAAAACTTCCACACAACTAAAGATTTAGTCAATAAACAATCGTATTTATCTGATGTGTTCATATACAATTGAGATAAACTTTCGATAGTGTTGACTAGTTTTGCTATGATATTACCAAAACGTTCAAAACAAATTGTTAATAATTCTTTTGATTTAACATCAACAGTATTGGAAGTTGATTGTAGACTATAAGAAAATAATATTCTTTGAAAAATAGACAAATAATATATCAAGATGTCATTTAGTGTCATATATGCAACACTTGAACACAATAACCTTGTTTGAAATGAGTTTGATTTCAATAGTGCCATAACGTCGGTTATAGTTTCAAATGAATTTATTAAAATCGAGTTCAAAATCTTTTCAAATTTAGAAACTTCCTTAGTTTTGCCATACTGAATTAACAACATAAATTCTAAATGTAACATGTAATTGGAATTAATTAATTTGGATAATTCACTATAGTTTTCTAAGAATGCATTAGTCTGTTCAACTTCATTGTCTAAAGACTTTTCATTTTCAAATGATTGTTTTATATCTTGTAATAAGGTTCTTAGACTTCTTCTTGCAAATTCTACTTTTTTGACAGAGACGAAACTTGATGGTAAATGCAAATATTTTAACAATTTTGTTTGTATTTCTAAAAGTTTAATGTCTTTTAAAAGCTGAGTATCGGATATTATTGTTGTGTCGAAGTCATTCCCCATAACAATGGCAGGAATGTCACCTTTAAGCAAATTTCTATAACAGTAATTTTTAAAGATGAAGTTCCAGAATTTATTTTTATTGGTGTCCCTATTTTCATAATTTAATGATGTCATTCTTGCAATTAGAATATCATTGTAATTAATGATACCAAAATCAATGTCATTAATTGATATCATTTCATAAAATTTAAGAAGGTTAAATAATTGTAACGATTGCAATGAGTCTTTGAAACCATATCTTCTTGGTAATGTATTTTTAATTATCATTATATTCTTCATGAATAGGTTATAATTCGAAGATAAACTTTTAAACAATTCTTTCCTTTTTTTGTCGACCAAATCCTTTTCAGTTAGAGCTAAACTATCTTTAACCAATAATGAAATAATTGTCAATTCACCTAATAACACTAATGTATCGATGCTAATTGTGTTAGCTGGGAAATTTGGATCACGACCAAATGTATTGATTGTATTTTCAAAATCATTTAGTTCGTTGACAAAGAATAAAGAATTAAAATCATCTTCAGTGAATATTGAAGTAAATTGGTCAATGACATCCTTCATGATTATTTTTGAAGGAAAAAATATCGAATCATTATCATTTTCGGGATGGTCATTTTTATCGTTTTTATTCGGTATTGACGAAATTTCAGCACCATAATTAGTTGTTAAAACAGATTCAATTTTTTTATAGAAATTTTCTATATATTTATCTCTTTTCATAATAAATGTTGATGAAAACAATAAATTTTGATTATCAAAAGTCGAGAATGCTTCATTTATTTCTGATGACATATTGTTATTGTTAGCAGTGTTGTCCATGTTGCTATCTAAAAACGTAAACATATCAGTAGCATCTATTCTATCATTATTGTAATCATTTAATTCATCGACAGAAAAATTAGAGGAAGACTGCATTAATTTAATTTTCTTGCTTTTATGCGTTGAATCAGCAGTGAAACCATCTCCTATTTCTTTATTATTGTAATCGGAATCATTTTCATTTAAATTATTCGAATTTGAATTTAAAATATTATTATTATCATCATTATCATCATCATTCAGCATATCTAAATTGATATTAAGTTTTTTCCCAGTAATTTCTTGCAATTCTAATAACCTCAATTTAATAAAATTATATTCTTTTAGTATGATATCATCTGATATATAATTTGAGTTTGATAAATCCATAATGGCTGGACCTTGAATCCAATTTAATCCTAAATCTTCACCATTTGCAGAAACAACTTTTTTATTAGTCAATAAATGTTTCATTGAGCTTGATAATTTTGTTGTTGTTCTTGGAATAAACTTAGCAGTTTCTAATGAAATTGGTGTTTCATTTTTGTTTGCGTTTTGTGAATTTAATAACTGTTGTCTTGTATTATATTCTCTAATTTGCTCCATTGAAGCTAATTCAGGATTATCTTTAATCAATTGAGAAGTTTCCTTTGTACGATAGATTTGAACACCTTGATTATAATGACTATTCGAATTATTATTACTTAAATTATTTTCTTTCTTAAGGACATCTTCTGGAAATGAACCAGAAACTAATTCTGGATAGCTACAATCATGTTTACCAGAACGGTAACAATTCCCACAAACTGGTTTAGCTCTATCACAACCAATTTTTCTTTTACGACATTGCCTGCACGCAGGTGGTTTTCTAAATCTTCTACCTTGACTATCAAACATTTGCTAATTAATTAATCAATTCTATTATACTATTCCAATACCAATTAAGCAATATGTGTATGTATAGTTTCCACAATGTTTTGATATTATTAACAAATTTGATTCAAATTTAATGCTAATTATTTGTTACGCGCTTCTTAATGGATTCTTTTCAAAAAAAACTGAATTAGCGTGTATAATATTTTTCTATTCAATCAATATATAGTTTCAAATATAAAAATAAATTAAAGTTGTATCTTAAATCTATTAATGTTACAAATTTATGATGAGACTACTTTTAATAACTATTAGAAGTTCATTAATAATAATTGAAAATGTTGATTTAAAGTTGTTATTCTTAAAACTTTAAAATTTAAAACATTTTTTGAAAAAAAAACAAGTCTGGTAAAAAAAAAATTATTAACTACGTCGTAGTAAATGAGATGTCTTTTTATAAGTATATTGAATAATTGTAACATAAAAACTTTGAATATTATACATTGAAATACATTGCTAACTTCTAAATGTTATGACTTCAATTGACACTTGATTTATTAGTATAATGGATATTAAGTTTAATTGCTTTTATATGAACAGGTACAGAATAAAGGAAAATATAATTTAAGGTGACACGAAAAATTATAATCATTTATGTGCAGTAGTGTCATCAAATCTTCTATCTTATTTAATTTTAGCGTTTTTTTATTTGTTTTTGTAAATAATTATAGGTATATCTTTTCTTACATCTATTTTACATTAATCCATCCATTTTTTCATTTCTGGGTTCATAGAAATAAAATCTGCCAATTTTTGTTTTAGGCTGCTGGCTTCAGCATGCATAATCTCTTTAGTTCTTTCAACTCGTTCATTATCTGGCTTTGCGAGCTCTTTTCTACCTTCTCGTCCATTTCCCAGTAGATAATTTTCTCTTCTAACTTCCCAATCAGATGCATCCCAACTATCTAATTTATTATATATTTTATCACCAATATTATTAAGTTTATATCTTGGAATTATATGTGTGTGTAAATGAGGAACTGATTGGCCTGCTTCTGGTCCGTCCTGTATAGCTATGTTCATTGAATCAGCTTTATAAGCAAAATATATAAAATTTTGAATTAATTGTAACGTATTAAAATAATCAGATGATTCTTCGATAGTCAATTGCGATAAATTTTTAATATCGTTTCTTAAAGGTACAACTAAAACATGACCAGGAACCAGTGGCTTTAAATTCACTAATGCATAAGTGAATTTACTGATATAGAACACTTGATCGGTGACAATAAATTTACTGAAATAAATTGGTGTAGGCAACATGTTGTGTTTTAAATTATGGTTGTTTTGGTAATCAATGACTGATTGTCTACGTAATTGTAAATTAAATTGTATTTTTCATGAAAATATAAACAATACAACTAGTTTCAGCTGACTGGATATGTCCATTCGATTAAATTTATTATATAATATTTGTTTAATTAGTAGCTACTAAAGAAATACTCTCAAATAATTGGTTCTATTAAGTTATTTAATTTTACAATTTCTATATATTTCTGAAAAAAACTTATCCTTATGGTTAAGCGAAACATTTTAGACAGATCTAAGGACTTCATAAAAAGAATAATTATATTTTGGATTGAATAGATGTTAAGTATAAATATGATTTCATTGAATAGTAATGGAAAAAAAAAAATTGAGATTTAATAACCTGGTTAGTAATCAAAAACACAAAAGAATACAGTTAGAACTGTGAAAAAATTCTAATTTAGAAACATTTTATTCAATTTATATGTCTAATTTACTTATCTATATATCATTCATAGTATCTGCTTGTTTAGGATCTAATATTTTTTCATTATTTACGTTTAATTCAGATCCTGTTTCAGATATACCAGATACAAAGAGTGTAGTCAATTGGTTAATATTTGTAAGTAGCTTTTCTTTTTGCTTAACTGCTTCAACTTTTTCATCTTCAATCTTTAACAACTGATTTTGTAAAATATCTATCTTTCTTAACTGCTCATCTTCAGAAACATCTACACCAGGAAGTGAATCTATTAATTTTATTATTTGTCTTGTCTTTAATATTATATCTGTTGAAAGCTCATCGATTGTATTCGAAAACTCTTCAGATGTAGCAACTGTAGCGTGTTTATCGGTCATTTTTTGTTCGTAATCACCAATTGTTTCAAAATCATGGTTCTTATCTATATAATTTAAAGTTGCACAAAATTGCTCCATCATTTGATCTAAGCATATCTGAAGTTGTGTTAATCTATCCGTCATGTTCTATTCTTGTTTATTCTTCGTGTAATAGCCCTAGTGTTTACGCACTAAAATATAATTGGATATTTTACAACTTTATTAAAACCTATGTAAATTAGTTCTATAAATTAATTTATATCATTTAATTTATATCAACAAGTTATATAGTTCATCAACGAATATTATCAATTATAATTATTTATTTTTTTTTAATATTCGCACAAGGCTTTAGAATCATATCGTCTTAAATTTTAGCTATGGAAATCGGGTATTTAAAGTATGTACTAGATTTGAACATTGATGTTAATGACAATGAATTTAAAATTCCAAAAAATTTATTATATATAATAGCCATGATTAAAGGCATATAATAAAACAAAAATAATTTAATGATGGAAGGTGAAGATGAACAATATCTTGAATTTCTTGACAAATTAAGCCGATACAATTTATTGTTAGAGCAATTGCAAACTTCGTTATCTAATGGTTTTAGTAACTTAAGTAGAGCTAATTATCATAATAAGGATTCTTTAAGAGGTAGGTATGGCAAAGATTACTGGGATGACTCATATTCTGGAAATATAAATGTGAAGATTATGGAAAACGATGCTCAATATTCCTTTACAATTTCAAAAAGTATTCAAAAAAAGCAACCTGGACAAATAGAAGTTGTAAATGATTCGACAGGTCACAGTTTTACTGGAAATAAAGACGAAATGGTCTTAGAAAGAAGAAAAAATCAAGATAAAGAAAAGAAAAGTATTAAAAAAATTGATAAAAATTTAAATCCATTAAATATGTTTGGACATGCCCTAACCATACCACAATCGATGAGAGATTGTCAAAAAAATTTCGAAAGTACAATTCCACTAATAGAACAAATTATTAATTTACGAACAGAAATAAATAATTTTCCAAAGAAGGCATAAATTTCTAAATGTTTGAGAATTTATTGAATATAAATACTTATATTAATATTTTAAAAATAGATAGTTAAATTATTAAGCTCTTTTTCGATCAACGAAATAATGACTTAATATCTACATATATATAATGTGTATATGATACAATATGATTCGGTAGTGAATCATTTTCAATTATTTGTATTAATAAAAAACACCAAAAAAAAAAAAAAATAAAAGAACAACAGTTTAAATGTCCAAATAAAATTACAACATCGAGTCTATTCTCATTTTCAATTAACTTTGCATTCGTTTATTGAAAGTTAATATATGCTTACTACAGATATAATGGAGCAAAATGTTCTACATTGGCTTCAGGAATTTCTATATTAGTAGAAATACTTTTTGTTAAGGGGTCATGGGCATCATCGGAAGTTACTTGAAATAGTTTAGTTGGAATTGTTGGTGTCTTTAATGATTCATTAGTATCTTTGGTAGATATCGAAGATCTTTCGTAATCAGTTGTATGTTCTTCCATAATAGTTGGATAATCAATGGTGGAAATTGAACCAAATTGTTTACGGTTAGGTGAATTATAAGGTGTTACCCTTGGTGGGGTAGATAATGATCTTTTCATAGAAGGTGGTTGATCATAGTTCATAAACATCGGATTTAAAATAAAATTATCACTCATATTTGCTGAATGAGAACGTCCCATTGATGTTGAGGATGTTGAATATTGAGATTTGTGACTGCTATAAGTGTTATTGTCTATAGAAGAGACACGATTTTTCTTGATAGATTCTAAATGTTTAATAGCTTTTGGTCTTTCATTATAAAAACTGTCATTTCTAGATAATCTAACTTGATAATCTGGAATTAATTCCGTCACAAAAGCACAACTAAATCTTTGGGTTGTAACAACTTCTTCATTTGTGGCAGGTCTTTCTGGAATTTTTGGTGTAACAGGTTTTGATTTTGGTTCAATAGTAGCTTCGTCATTCATGGTCTTGACGTCAGCATGTGAAATATGTTTAAAGTCATAAGGTATTGAAATTCTTCTTTGAGCTTTAATTTCTTTAGTAGCGACTACTGAGCTTCTTCTACTATTATTTACAGAACTATTTTGTGATTTTTCATTTTGACTACCAGATCTAAAAATATTTAAACTTTTCAATGAGATGGATCTTTTCATTGAAGATGATCTTGACATGTTTGGTGAAGCTGGTACACTTGGTGTAGTGGATGTTTCTCTGTCTTGTCTTTTTGGTAAAGTTACATTATTTTTATTTGGTAAGCACGGTTCATCACTGTTTATTACTTTAATGTTATATTTTGTTGAATTTTTATAGTCAAAAACAGTTTTGTCATTATTTTGTACTTTCATTTTTGTATTTAGTTTCAGTAAATCATTTGGTGAATTTGGATCACCAAATGAAGTTACAGAATTGTTATTTTGAGATATTTTTAAATTTGAAATATCTAAACATTGTTGATTTTGTAAACCATATAGTTTTTCAACATCTCTATCTTCATCTAACCAGATGGAATGTAGTTCCGGTAATTTATTAATTTTATTTAAATGTGACATTGTGATGAATATTTAGTTTTGTCAGTATTATTTTAACATGTTTTAGTAAAAGTAATTGGAAAATAGTAACACAAAATATTAGAAACTTAACAAGGATATTGAAATAAAATTATTTTTGAAGAAAAAGTATTTTACTTATATATTTTAATTTTTAATTGAAGTGATTTTAAAAGAGAAATTGGAAACGTTTCTGTATAAAGAAAAGAAACAAATAGTATACTATTTGGATTTAATTTGTTATAAATTTAATGAAAAAACATTAAAAAACAATAATATCATAGCTCTTTTAGAATGATTAAGTACGTTAATAAATGTAGTTACCAATTAAGTGAAAGGATTTAACCTAATGTGGAAAGCAAAAAGAAAAATTTCCTCGAGAATTTGTAGGTAAATGTTTCAGTTTTAAGTTAAAAATTAGATAGTGAAAAAAAATGTGCCAAAAGATGAAACGTACAAATATGGTTTCATTTTAATTTTTTTTCTTATTTGAGTATTAACATATTTCTAAAAAACCAAAGTAAACTTATTAATTGTTGTTAATTCTTTGTAGACTGCAGTACGAAGATCACAGACAAATCTTTAAAAAATTAAAAACACAGAAAATTATATTAATACATGGTAATTGCTAATTATTTTTCAATTTAGACTAAATATTCTAGTGAAGATAAAGAAAATTGGACCCTCTCAAATAAAAATAAAAATTAAATGTGTTATTTACTTCAAGAAATAAGTACTCTTTCCATATCGAAAGGTACGATGGTCTTCTGAATAATATAGCATCTCTCTTACATTATTGTAGTAAAAACTTGGTGAAAGTAATGAAGATAGACATCTTACCGCACCGCAACAAAATAAAAAACATAACCGATAAATAAAGAGTCTATTAAAACATAAAGAAAAACACAATTATATCGAGACTAGAAACAGTCGTAACACGACCGCCAATCTATCGTGATCATTATTTTATTAGTATAGATATGCATTTTGAGAGCTGAACTAGTTAAAAAAGTTAAATGTAAATATAATGAACGTGATTATACGTCCCATGATGTGAAAAAAATAAGAATGAAGACATCTATGAAAGTATAATAACAATAAATTTATACCGTACAAAATGGCTAACATTTTGTTTTTCTAAACCATAATTTTTGGGGAGAGTATAAATATTTAATTGATAAATCTCATTATAATGGGCATTATACTCAGTTCTGTAGCAGTAATATTAAACGAATGTAGTATCAGATTATTCTGTTACAGATTAAATTAAATTAACTAAGAATACCGCCAGAAAATTCGGCGGAGCAGTCTCTAAATTTTAATTTCACATTTTTAAGATAAAATTAAAAAATTATAAAATAGAAAATAGAAAAAATAATTTCGAAGAAAAATCACAATTTTATACGTAGGTACCCTTGATAGTTTTGAGTTTTGAGAGAATTAAAATTACAACTATTTCAAAAATTAACAAATTAAGAAATTAATATTGGTAATTACTAACATATAAATTCGGAAATCCACGCGTCTTCTAGGAAAACAATTCATTCTTCCTCTCTCTTTTAATATATAATTTTCAAAATTCAGAATTTAAGGGATCATTGCTACTTGTGCTCTCTCTCAGAGTTATTCGTACAAATAACCAATTGTTATTATTAAAAAATTAATTTAATCTTGTTTAATTTAATTTAATTAGCAAATATTTTCTTTTCGCCCTTTCGAAAACGTTTTTTAACTGATGTAACACGTCTAAAAAAATTATAATTATGCTCATTGCAGAAATCACATTACATTGTTTGCCGTTAAAAGTAAAGAAACAAAATTAGGATAAGAAGTTAAATACTAAAATACTTCATTTTCTTATAGAAGTTTTGTGTATTGGGCTTTTTATAATTGCATTTCTATATTTTTTGCCATTTAAAGTAAAAAAGAGTATCAATAACGGTATTGAAAATTTTTGAAAAAATTTTGCGCTGACTTTTTCGTTGCCAATTAACTGTGGATTTGTGTTAATTCTCTGTTCACAGGATTTTATGTACATAGGAATAATTAGGTTTGGTGTTTTTTTCGCATTTATTTTTTTATTACATTTATGTAAAATTATTTACCGAAAAAAGTAAACAACGGTGTATTTGACTACTACAACGTTGTTTATTTACCTTTTCTTTATCGTTAACATCTTTTTATTATTTTTACAATAATACATACGTACAAAAAAGTTCAATTATATCGGGTATGTGTTTTTATCTTTATATAATGTGTTTTTTCCACAAAAAAAACGAAATTGCATTTTAAAATTACCTAATTCGTATTATTCATTCGCGAGTTGGACTACTAGGTAATTTAGATATATTACATTTGTCCGTTTCTGAATTCGTAACTGTGGAATTAATTGATGCAACCTTAACAGAAACTTCATTATTTTCATCATCTTCCTCGTCATCATCATTTGCAACATCAATACTAGTAATATATTCTTGGTTCTCTACCGAAGGTTTAGATTCATTGACAGCATCGCTTTTATCGTTGGTATCTGCTGTAGATGGCTTTGCTTCGTTAGTTTTCGAAACGTCTACTGATTTGTCATCTATTGTTGCAGCTTCTGCAACAACATCTTTTTTAGTGGCTTCAAGAGGCTCTACTGAAGTCTCATTTTTAGAATTGCTCTCTCTTGGCAATAAGTTCTTTTCCACTTTAGCTTGTGCTATAGATACTTCATCGTTATCCTCATCGCTCAAGAAATCTAACGTTAAAATACTATCAATTGCAGCATTAATATTGGACTTGTCAATGTTATTGACACCAATTACTGGTAAAGGTTTAAATCTTGGGTACATCCATTCTCTCCAATGACGTTCCTTATTATCACATAAATCATATAAAATCATTTTCAATAAAGTTATATGATTGTAAAACCAAGAAACAGATCTATTAATAAAAATTCTATAACTTTCCAACTCCTTTACACTATGTAATATAGTATAATGTTCAAAATCTCTTTTTTCTCTGCTTTGATCTCTCCAAAATTCAAATAATGCAAATAATGCTTTACGTCTTTGCCAAGTTCTCTTTGATTCTTTTAGCTTTAAACCTAACCCAACTAATCTATTTTCCCAATGAAATTCCAATAAGAAATACTCTAAACTATTGACATATTTTTCGGTTAAAATAGTGCTACCTAAAATTTCAAAAGCCTGTCTTGTTTCAATGTCAATATCTTTCTTAAACACATGTGCATTCATTCTATCTTGTCTAGTTGCTTCTAATAGGTCAAGACCTTTGATATTTGCGTCGATTAATTCCGATTCTTTTTCTTTATATTTATATCTCAAATATTCACCAATTGTAATTGGTCTGTCCAACGAACTTCTAAGGTAAAACAATCCTCCTTTGCAAAATAATTCAATCGGATGATCCGTTAGTATTGTGAAGGTTTTATCTGACCCTGTTTGATCATTCTTAGAATCATCCTTCGACTTACTATCATTAGTGGATGAAGCTGAATCAACAGTAAGATTGGCTGAAGGAGCTGACTCTATTCTTGCTTCAATTTTTCTTCTTCTTAAAGATCTAAAACCAGTCTCACCATTGTCAATACTATCTTCATCGTCGAATTCATTAGGAACTAATCTCTTACTAGCATTTGAAATATTAAAATCATTATTTGTATTTTCAATTGCATTTTGTTCATTGATTTCTATATTTGAATTCGATATGGTAGATACATTATTATCTATTAATACTTCTGATTTAATTGTTTTATTCTCATCATTTTGGGTACTTGATACAATAGATTCATCTTTTGAGCTCAAATTATTTCTAGAAGCTGTTATTGATTCATTGTCTGTGGAGGTCGGGATGTTTTCATTACCATTTTCGGAAGTCTTCTGGTTTTCTCCTAGTTCTAAAGGATGTAATTTTTTCTTCCTCTCTTCTTCTTTCATGGCTTTCAATAATTTTTTATGTGACTCCATAAATGATTTTGCTCGATCTCTATCATTGTATTTCAAGTTGACTAACATTTTCTCTCTTTCATCCCTCCTTTTGTCTAATTCCATCTCTTGGTTGGTTGTTAAATTATTCATTGCTAAAAATTCATCATCAATTTTTAAATTCTTTGCGTCCTTAGTTAATTTTAATTTGCTATTTGATCTTGTTGTATGTCTGGTAGATTTGTTAAATGTTCCACTACTGATGTAATCTTTGTCAGCAACGCTAGAGTCTTCCATTTCATCAGATTCATCATCGCTTACACCATTTATGTTATAACTATCGGAATCTTTTTCCATTACATTTGAACTTTTCTCATCAGAAGCATAATCAACTTTGACTAATACAGAATCAACTGTTCTCTTTTTTGGTGGTCTACCTCTCCTTTTATTTGAAATTAAATCAATTTGAGAATACGTCATTTTTTTACCTTTCATTGGTCTAGATGGTGTTGCGTTTTTGGTAGTAGTTGACGAATCAGACTCATCACCTTTCAATGGATCGGAGAAGTATTTTTTGAATTTAGGCACTTGAATGTTATCAGATGGTAGTATTTTTTTGATGGAATTTGGTATAGTGGATATTAAATCATTAAATAATGGGCTATCTCCTTTTCTTGGTCTTCCCGGTCCTCTTCTAGAGGAATCATTAATGTAAGAAGCAGATGGTGCAGGAGATGTCTTATTTAAAGCATGAATTAAGGATGTATTACTATTATTTATATCATTACCTGTTGAGTTCATTTGTATAGTTAATTTATCCAAAAAATCTTTAAATCTATTAATTATCAAATCAGTATTCATCTGGTTAGTTAATAAATCATCTAATTTATTTTCTAATGTACTTTGATTATGTGATATGATTTTAACCGTGTTAAATAATTCTTCCATTGAACCAGTCATTGAAGATTCTTTAGAATTTAAAAAATCTTCTAATTTCTTAATTTTTTCATTTGAATGGGTTAACTGCTCTTTAATACTTAAAATGACATCGTTATCAGGAACATTATTATTTTTATTATTATTATTATTATTATTTTGATAATTATTTTTATTATCATCGTTATTAATATTATTATCATTTAAATCAGCATCATTGTTGTTGTTGTTTTTGTTATCATTATTATTATTATCAGAATCATTAGCTGGTTTTAAAACGTCACTGGACGTCACGTCAACATTTACCTCATTAGTTGGATCCATGATTGGCTTGATTAATGTGTTATTCCACTTGGCAAATATATTAATAAAAAATAAAAAAATTTATTCAAAATAACAAATTAATAATAATATAAAAATATTTAAATTTGACCTATTTGATATGTTTATATTAAATTTAAATGATAAAATATCAATTCTGATATGGTTTTACTTTGAAATTTTTTCTCTTTATTTTTTTTTCTTACCTTGACGTCGTTTTATTATTTTTTTTTTATTTTTATTTCGTTTCGTTTGGTGTTGATGCTGTCCGGTGTAAGAATATAAAAATGAAAATTAATTTGATAGTGGTGGTTAAAAATCATTCTTTATTAATTACATTCCTATGCTTTCGATTAGTATTCTTATTGACGTTAACAAACTATGAAAAGATTTTTATTAGTCCAATTATACATGATTTTTTTATTATCAAAATTATTTGTTATTTTATCTATTTAATGTTAATAAATTGCTGTACACATATATCTATATAATAATTTGAAAGTACTTATAATTCACCCTTGACAATTGAGCCAGACTTTAAATCTTTAGCGGAAACTCTTAATTTACCATCTTTGTTGATGTTGAAAGTAACTTCTAAACCTTTGCTGACACCTTTAACACCTAATTCAATTAATTTATTACCCAATTTGTAATGTTTTTCTCTGACAATTTCAGGTTCTTCATCTGACCATTCCTCACTGTCATCTTCGTCTTGTTCAACTGGAGTTGGCTCAATGGTTTTTGCTTCAATGAAAGATTCACCTTCGTAAACACCAACTAATAAATCACCAGATGCAGACTTCAATGTAATCTTTTTTTGAACTGGGTAAGAAGTTTCTGGTAAAAATACAGGTAAGAAATCACCGTTGGCACCAGCTAAACCAATAGCTTTTGGTAAATGTGGGGTGTTAATGACAATTGGTTGCAAAGCTTCCTTTAATTCTTCAGCATCGTAAGCGCCTAATAAACCCGCTTGTAAAGCAGCACCAGAAGAAGATAATTCATTTGGATAGTTGGAAGCATCAGCATGTTGTGGACCTAAAATTTCAACAGATTCTGGGAATAAGAATTCTAAGTTAGAAGATAATTTTGGAGTAAAAGCAACACCACCAGTTAATAAGACAGCGTTGATGTCTAATAAATCTAAGTTGGCCTTACTAATAACAGATTCAATGAAAGCAGAAAATTTACTGAAAACTTTGTTGGTGACTAATTCGTATCTCATTCTGTTAATAGAGAAATGGTAGTCAAAACCATCAGCTAAAGAATCGATAGAGATAGTAGCAGATGTGGCGTTGGATAGAGTCTTCTTGGTGATGGAAGCATTAGCTCTTAACTTAGCTAAAGATCTAGCGTTCTTTCTTGGGTTAGCTTGGTTCTTCTTTTGAAAATCTTGAGCAAAATATTCAATTAATTCTAAATCT
>JAJMDY010000048.1:0-94147 GCA_030573885.1 Tetrapisispora pingtungensis (nom. inval.)
AGGTATAAAAGGCAAGCATTTTTATCAATCAATCAGAACAAATAAGTTCTAGATTCTGTACATTAATATATATTATATAATCTTACATAAAGAGGACAAGGAATTATACTGTAATACTATAGCCTCTAATATGAACAATAAATTAAATATTAAATCAAACACTACTGCTACTAACGCAGAATCTACTTCTACCATCGTCTCCGACTTCCGATATTTACATTTTTTTGTTCTAGTTTCCATTTGTTAAACATAATTCAGTACTTATATCCTCACTATATAGTACTAAATCCAAGTGTATATTTTTGGTGTTCTGTTAGTTCTGACGCGTCTTTGTGTAATATAATTTATTATGCGATGGCACTTTGATCTTTAAAAAATGTTTATAAACACCTTTTCGAAGACATCTCACTAGAATATTATCATTTCTCAACATATGCATATATAATTTCAATATTAGAATTGATATTTGAATTTTAAAATATTAAATAATAAATGATATAGACAAAAATTCTGTGCTTAACTATTTCGAGATTTATCAATATATATATATTCGCAGATCAATATATATATATATATAAAGAAATAGATAAAAGTATGGGTATTCAAGGTCTTCTCCCTCAATTAAAGGATATTCAAAATCCAGTATCATTAAATAGATATTCTGGAGAAACATTAGCAATTGATGGGTATGCATGGCTTCATAGAGCTACTTTTTCATGTGCCCATGATTTAGTTCTAGGAAATCCTACAACAAAGTATTTACAGTTTTTTATTAAAAAATTTGCAATGTTAAAATCATATAATATAAAACCTTATTTGGTTTTTGATGGTAATTCTTTACCGGTTAAGAAAAATACAGAATTGAAGAGGAGAGAAAAGAGAAAGGATAACCAAGAAACAGCAATTAGATTGTGGAACGCAGGTGAAAAGAAAAATGCAATGGAATACTTTCAAAAATCTGTTGATGTAACACCAGAAATGGCAAAATGTGTAATTGAATATTGTAAATTACATGGGATTAAATATGTTGTTGCACCATATGAAGCTGATCCTCAATTAGTTTATTTAGAAAAGCAAAACATTGTTCAAGGAATCATATCGGAGGATTCTGATTTATTAATTTTTGGTTGTAAAAAATTAATAACAAAATTAAATGACTTTGGTGAATGTATTGAAATTTGCAGAGAAAACTTTAATCAAATTCCAAGAAAATTTCCAATTGCTGAATTGACACAAGATCAAATCCGAATAATGGTGTGCCTATCCGGATGCGATTATACTGATGGTATATCAAAAATTGGATTAGTCAGATCAATTAAATTAGTAAAACAGCATAAAACAATGGAAAAAATCATTTTGGCATTACAAAGGGAAGGCAAATCTGTGATTCCTAAAACATTTATTCTGGAATATAAAAGAGCTTTATTAGCATTTCAATATCAAAGGGTTTTTTGCCCTATTCAAAAAAAAGTGGTATCTTTAAACGACTTAACTGAAGACGTAATAAAGACTGTGTCTAGAAATGATGATATAACTGAAATGTTTTCATCCATAGGTTTTGTCATAAACAAAGAATCTGGAAATTGGGATTGTACTTTAAATACTTCTTTCATAAATCACGATCTTCATTACAAAATTGCACGCGGTGATTTGAGTCCTTACGATTATAACAAAATCCTTGTAAATAGAGAGCTTAAATTACAAGTTCATTCAAAAACAGATATAATACCTCGTGACAGCAATAGTATCAAGGTGTCAGCCAGTATTGAAAAATATTTTTCCAAAGTGGTGAATAACAGAATTTCAAACGCTAAAGATGAAATAAAAACACAAAATACACCACCAATAATTGACAAAATAGGCGAATGTCTCAAAAGAAGAAAGTTGACTAGCAGTACTTCTTCAGTGAATGTCAATCAGCCGGCCGCATCCAAAAGTAAATATTTTAATTCCTTTTCAGCATCAAATAACCATACAGTTATTTCTTCAAATAAAAGTTCATTCAGTTCACAGGATACAATTCTGTCTAGCAACCAAAACGACACTGATACGGATGTACCTGAATCAGAACTTCCAACTCAAATATCAAGTTCTTATAAACATATAAATATCAACATAGAATCAAATGAAAAATTTCTTTATGGTAACTATTCAAATCAAATTAATACAGTATCCGAAAACAATGATATTGAAGAATATTCAAAAATTGAAAAGGAAGATAAATCTGAAATTTTAAGTGAAGTTGATGACAGTGTTGTTAACGACTTCTCTAACACACACGAAGAAGAGAATAGCATTAATTTAGACTTGATTGAAAACGAATTAGTTGTTGAGGCTTCATCCCCAAAGAAAATTGGAAGTGTTTTGCCAAATGATATAGTTTCTTATCAACGAAAAGAAAACAATCCATCAATTAACTTTTTACAAAAATTCAAGTACTCTACTTCACAGAATGAAATTCAAAGCCAAATTAATATATATGAAAGTCGCAACCATAATTCAAAGCCCTCTAAACTTAAATGTCATAGTTTCAGTTCAGTGTATAGGGATAAAAATAACGAAAACAATCACAATTTTAATGCTGTCAGCTTTAAGTCTATAGAAACAAAATCTGTACAAGAGAACTTTACATCTAGCAAAATAAAAAAACCATTATCAGCTACTGACCCAAATAAATTAAGAACATCGCAAACGCTGTCTTTAAGTAGTCATAAATTTTCATTTGGCAATAAAGCCAATTCACAAGATACACTGAAAGAGTTCAAACCAATTTCAAGAAATTTACATAATGACAATAAAGCGGTTAGGAGTATCAGTCTAAATAGTAATATAGACAGTGATAGTTCATCGAAATCAGACCATTTTAGACCAATTTCAAGTTTGTCTAGATTTATTTATAGAGATACTAAATACTAGAATTGTTTTTCCATATAGATAATAAAAATTTTATATTCAATGCTTGAATCCTTTCAATCACTGCATTGGATAAATAAAATTGAAATAAAAATACCAAACAAATGAAAATATATAGAATTAATTTAAAATATTAAAGTAATCGTATTCTCCGGTTTATCAAAATACATACCTAACTTTTATTTTAAATAAATATAATTTATCGGAAATTCAAAAAAAATTGAATATTACGTTTATGAATTGAAAATAAAGTCGGTTAAACACGGTTATCTCGCTTGTCTTGGGTTCTATTATAACATTGATGTTCAAACGTTCTATTTACTTTCCCCTTCGGCTTCATTTTCATAAAATTATCACTTTCGAAATGATATATTGAATAATAATGAGTCATTGCATGATACATTCTAGAATAGTTTGTTAAAATGGTTAGTCGTTACTTATCAAAAATTATTAATAAAATTATTAACAAAAATATGATGGAATTAAATTCCCAATTGGGGTGCATCTCATTGCATAAATTTTGAATAATGTGTCAAAAAATCAATTTAAATTGCAAATACAAATTTTAAAGTTTTAAATAAAAAAATATAATACATAGTTCGATTGATAATATGAATTGTTTCTTTTCTTTTTTTTTTCGTATATTGTAAATTAATTATTAGTAGATAAATAAAGATAAAATGTGGCTGGTACAAATTTTTAATATTAGAAGACTCAATAGTTTTAATAAATATTCTTGGTACACAATTTTATACTGAAATCACAATGTCTTAAATGAATTGAGATTTGGTTCTTTTTAATATTGTTCTTCAGCTAAGAAATCAAAACAAACGAAGAACAGGTGCGTAGATGTTAGGACTTTTTTTTTATTTTTATTCCACTGATTTTGTGGTTAAGTACTAAGTTAGAAAACAATCCACCTAAATCTGTTGGCATTAATTTCTTTTCAATTTAACTAAGTTGTTAAACTCAGAAAAAGAGGCCTGCCACTCACATATATTGATAATAATGGAATACATAACAACAAAACTATTTTTTCAAAATTAATTATCAATAATTGTACTTATAATAATTTCAATGAAATTCAAATATGTACCCTAATAGATAACAGAAAGACAGCAATTTGTTATTAAGGAAACACTCTATTCAAGGAAGTGATTATCCGACTTCTAAATAAATGATACCCATTTACGAGAACACCTAAATAGAATTGCATTTTAAAAAAACTGTAACAAATGTACAAGATTGTCGAAGAAACAAAGTACAAGCTCTACATTTATTGTCAAGTTCGTCATAGTTTATTTATAATTGCTTAGTCAGTTAGTAGTAGGTTGTTAACAATTCATTGTACGAAACTTGTTAGGAGATTCGGTTGTATTTAACAATTAAAAACTTTTTATAGACAAAAACAAAACAAAACAAGACTGCTTATGTAACAAAATATATCCTACACGGATAATAATTAAGCAAACACGTAAAATCTTGAAAAAAATAAAACATAAAAAGTTAAGAATAAAAAAAAGAAAAGAGTTCCATCAATGTAATATTATTTTTGGGCCTACTTAATACCATAAATATAACAAACTCTGTCTGTACGACTATAACCCACGTTACTTTAGTACTGCACCGAAAATAACAATGTGGAAATAATACAAAGCACTTCTTTTTCAAAGCTTTCGATGTTCTCTAAGCAATTGTTCTGAAAATTGATCACAATACTTTGCATGGATTTGAAGACTGCTCTCACGAAAGTTTCTCAAGGGATTGAAATTATCAAATTCAAATACTATTTTGTGCCGCATTTATCAAAGTGTTAATTTTAAAATTAATTTGTTTTGATAGTGTAAAGGAAAGTCCAGACTTTTTTAAAATTACTCAGAAACAAAAGGGGAGCAAAAGCTGATTACACAAAATTATAATTTGTAGTTGATGCGCTTCCACGAATTGTTATAGTAATCTAATTTAATTGATTAATTTAATTTTTTTTCCTACAATTTTATATTTGACCGAATCAGTTTTGTTTCTACGTAATTTATTTAACGATTTAGTTGATTTGAATTTTAATGACAGTATTAATATTCTATACCTTATTCAATATTCAACAATCTTTAAGGAGGCTGAAGTATTTTAAATGTTAATCTGTGTAGAATCTAACACACAATATCTAATCTTATTGTATCCTGTGTTTACTTTTTTTAGAATAAACGTCTCCGAAATAAGATTCATCATTTTAATGTTATTCTTGTTTCTTTTGGTCCGCCGAAGCTCCGTTTAATATAATTCGGAGCGACGTCCCAATTAGGATAAAACATCAAAGCTAATATTACGGTTAAACTAACGTTTTATTAATATTTCGTAGATTTAATTTTATAAAACGAAAAAAAAAGCAATAAATAAAAACGAGTAATTATATTCGCAAGTGGTACTAAGTTATTTGAGAACAAACTACAGTCAAGATCTTAGACGCATTTGTTATTTTAATATTAGTTAATATCGATAAAAATTATAAACCTAATAGTATAAACAAATCTAAGTGGACCGGCGACATCTCCGTTTTTGTTAGATTCGAATGAATCTTTCCGTGTTTCTTTTTCTTGTTTTTTTGACTTCTGTATTGGTTTCAAAATAATAAAATTTAGAAAAGAAAACACAACATTAATGGATAATAATATTAATACTGCACTTCGTTATATAAACTAGATTTTAAATTGAGTAGTATTAAATAATGCGAGGACAAATTAATTCAATGGATTTATTTTTTTATTAATTTAATTGGAATTATACTAAAGTTTACTTATACATCCAATTGTTTAGAAATAGTAGAATATTAAAAAATTCTTGTAATTTAATTTAGAATAGTAGATTTTGGGCTTTTATTGCTACCAAATTATCTTTTCCCCTCAATTGTAAATTTTTTAAGTATTATTGTGTATTAGGTATTACAATTAAATAAATTATTAGAGACCTGTGTTACAAATATTAATTACGAAATCCGGAATTAGGACATTTTGAGATATTATAGTTGACGTCTGTTCTCATATGCAAGAATATGAATAAATTATTCAAAGGCATGTTTATCACTTATCAATTTGTAGAAAAAATTTCCAAAATGTAAACAGATCCAGATTGGTTTCTGTAGACCCCAACGTAAAACCCATGGTATTGTTATGATTTTATTTTTTATTTCACAAATATATATAAAGACTTGACGATTTTTAAAATCGAAAAAATAAACAGAAGTCGTATTCTAATTATTACTTATTTTTGTTATATGTAATATAGTCTAATCCTTAGAACTATTTAATATCACGTTCATTATTATACTTCTTGATTCTTAGCATCAGTATTTTAAAAAAAGATATATATATATATATATATATAAATAAGAAAAAAAATTATAGCTATTATTAGTTATATCTGAATAATATATTCTTATATTTTTTATTATTCGATAAACCTATGGCTTATTTTGTCGGGAACCACACCTCCAACATTAGTGCTAAAGTAAACAAATCATTGATGAAAAGTTTCAACCAACTAAATCCCCTTATGGAATCAAATATGTTAACTAATACTGAAATGGGTTACTTTGATGGTACGGAATCTACAGATAGATTCAGAGTTGATATAAATCAATATAATAATGAATATAATGCTGATTTCAATAATGAGATAAGAACTTTGAATCTAAACAGAAATAAAATAAACATGCAGCACGATAACTCAATTGATACTAATGTGCCACCAAAATCTGAGAATAATGTTCAATCTAAGAGTACTGATTTAAATAATAAAATTTCTGAAATTCTTGGCACCGCTGTAATCGCAACAACATTCAATAATAATTTATTCGAAGAGCCTGTCACCAATAATAATTACCATATCGGAGAGGGAAATGCAATTAAGGCTGAAAGTAACAATACGATAAATTTTAATGATTATGGATTTGGACATCAAAATGACGAAGAATTGAAAGTTGATATTAATGATGTATTTTCAACTACAGTTAAGAATGAGATACTCGGAGAATCGCTCAATTGTGAAAGAAATGGATTATCTTACCAAATATTGAAAAACTTAAGTCCTTCCGTGAATGATGAGAACAATCAACAAGAACCAGTAAAAGAATTTTGTGACGCTCAACAAAATGCTGAATACAAACAATTAGATAATACTTCTGGAACTTCCGACTCCATATCCTCTCAACAATATTTTATTTCTTCGTTTGAAAGACCTCCACAGAATATCGATGGTATCAAACTGAGATCACAGGCATTGGAATCATCAACAGACACGACTAATGACAATAATATATTCATAAACTCAAAACAAGAAAAAAAGAGACAAAGGCATAATAATGAGCCAAAAACTATTAGTAAGGTTCAAAAATCGAAAAAGGTTAAGAAATCAAATAATATAGTCGAAAAAAGATATAGATCCAAAATTAATGATAAAATGACATATTTAAAGGAAATAGTTCCTTCGCTTCGAGTAGCATATAAGAGAGAAGAAGGATTGCCAATAATGAAAAAAGATTCCATTGATTTAGATGGTTTGCAACCAGCTAAAAAATTAAATAAGGCATCGGTTTTACTGAAGACGATCGAATATATTAAGTACTTAGAGAATAAATGTCACAATGACAGGACAACTAATGAGAAAATGAAGAATAAATGAAATCTTACTTACCATAAATTTTATTAAATTTTAAACAAATAAATTAATTTGATTTTAATAGGTACATAAATGATAATAAAATTATATACTTTTGATATTATATGTACGGTCTTTTATTTATACAATTAAGCAAATAATATTTTTCCGTTACGAATTAGATAATAAAAACTGATTTTTCTATTTAAAATATGTCTTAATTAAATTGTATACCTAGACATTATAAAATATAAAAGAAATGAATATTATCGAAAAGTAACTATATAACTATATAAATATTATTTTGTTAGACAAAACAATTCAAGGAAATATAAAACTAAGTAGATGGCAATTTCAAACTACCATCAATCAGTAAAAGAACGCCATTGACACTATGAATAGTTTTTATTACTGTATAAAATGTCTTATCCGAGGTCGATGCAACTGAGTAACTTCCATTACTATCTCTTTTTAAGAGTATATCACTATTACTAGAATCTGTATTTGCTATACTTTTCAACAGAATAATATCATTTTTATATAATCCATAAGATTCTCTATTGTCCTCATATGAAATTACATGTGATCGAACAAAACTATCAATATTGCTTTGTGTTGCATTATCGATATCCTCCTCAGAAGCACCATTTTTTTCTAATAACTCTATGTTTTCAGGAAACTGCCAAGGCTTTAAAGGTAGGTTTAACATCGCTTTGTTTATAGGGCTTATTACAATTAGATCAGTGTTGGGATCCATTAAAAAAGAATTTAACTCCGTATCCATCCTGGTATATGATGCAAAAATATCAATCTCTTTAGAACTGGCTAACGTTGAATTTAGTTGAACAGGAACAACATTAAATTTATTTGATAGCTTATTTTTATTATATTTAAAACTAAATTTATTATCATTACGGAAAGGAAATAATTCATCATATAAAATATCAATTCCTAATTTTCTTGTTTTCGATGACTCTTGAGCAATATCATCTTTATCTAACTTTTTTTTATAATTTTCAGAATGTCTAGGGCCCCTCCTTCTGGGAAGTTTATATTCTTGAACAATTTTATTTTCATTAGCAAATCTCTTTTCAACATTACCATTGGAGTCATTAGTCTTTACTAAACTGACAATATCTTTTGTAAAAACTGGAACACAACATACAGAAATAACTAGGATTCCTATTAAGATGGTTTTAGTCATCAACATATTATCTGATTGAACAAATGTTACTTTTGCACCTTTATTTAATTAAATTTTGCAGTAATCCAGATTGCAATCTGTTGAAGTCATATGGCTTTCACTTATATTGAATAAAATAATTACTTATTGAACTTAGTTCTAAATATAATAAAAAATACAAAAATTTCTTAAATGAAAAATAACTTCATAGACTAAAATTTAATGAAAAAAAAATAAACACATTTTAAAAATGCGCAAGCCCGGAATCGAACCGGGGGCCCAACGATGGCAACGTTGGATTTTACCACTAAACCACTTGCGCTAATAATTTTTACGATTTTGAAAAATATGCATACTGATAGCAAGCTGTTGTTTGATTTATTGGTTTATGTAATGCCGTAGTTTATAGTTTATGTATGGTTTAGCAATACTATTTTTTATTGAAAGTCAGAGACGATGATAGAAGTAGATTCTGCGTTAGTAGCAGTAGTGTTTGATTTAATGTTTAATTTATTATTCATATTAGAGGCTATAGTATTACAGTATAATTCCTTATCCTCTTTATGTAAGATTATATAATATATATTAATGTACAGAATCTAGAACTTATTTGTTCTGATTGATTGATAAAAATGCTTGCCTTTTATACCTTTTCGAAATATGTCTGTCATATTGAAAACTATCATTTTTGAATAAATTAATGAAAACTATCATTTTTGAATAAATTAAGTTCCTGTCGAAATAGCTTCTAGAATGTTCCAAAAGTAATATTCTCAATTTAGATATAATTAATTGGATTTGTATTTTAATGGAATAGTAACTTCATATTTCTAGAAATCTCCAACATTTTTATCAATCAATCAGAACAAATAAGTTCTAGATTATGTACATTAATATATATTATATAATCTTACATAAAGAGGACAAGGAATTATACTGTAATACTATAACCTCTAATATGAACAATAAATTAAATATTAAATCAAACACTACTGCTACCAACGCAGAATCTACTTCTACCATCGTCTCCGACTTCCAATAAATTGGATTTGTATCTTAATGGAATAATGACTTCATATTTCTAGAACTTTCCAACATATATTAATTAATCAGAACAAATAGGCTTTAGCTTTTCTACAATAATATATCTTATATAATTTGCATTAGAAGGCCAAGGAGTTATACTGTAATACTATAACCTCTAATATGAATAATAAATTAAACATTAAATCAAACACTACTGCTACTAACGCAGAATCTACTTCTATCATTGTCTTCAATTTCCAATAATATTCTCTGTCACAACTTTTTTGATGAAATTAAAAAAAAAGGTTTGCCTGATATATTTTTGCTTATGAACAATATCAAACTTGTTTTGAGAATGTTTAATGCTTTAATAGTGTAGCGGTTATCACGTTACCTTCACACGGTAAAGGTCCTGAGTTCAATCCTCAGTTAGAGCATTTAGTTTTTTATTTTTTTAAAAAATCAGTCAGGTAACAATTTTCTACATGTATTATAAAACCTTCAAGAATTAAAAATCATCAATATCCAGTGTAAATTATTAATATTTTAATTCAAAATTCAAAATTTCTTATATTTTATTAACTATATTTCAAATAAGTACATTAGGAAACAGAGAAAAAATTTAACTAACCATTTAAATATTTTAATAACTATAAGAGATTAGAATTTGTGTTGAATAAAAGATTATGATTTCATTTATAGTTTGCTCTTAATTAATTTTTTAAAAAGAGAAGATTAATTTCTGTAAAACTTGCTTATTACATAATGGGTGTTCACTCCTTTTGGGATATAGTTGGTCCTACCGCAAAACCAGTGAGATTAGAATCGTTAGAGGATAAACGATTGGCGGTCGATGCTTCAATTTGGATTTATCAATTTTTAAAAGCAGTTAGAGATAACGAAGGTAATTCGGTTAATAATGCACACGTAGTAGGGTTTTTTAGACGTATTTGTAAATTGTTATACTTTGGCATAAAACCTGTTTTTGTATTTGATGGTGGAGTTCCAATTTTAAAAAGGGAAACCATAAGACAAAGAAAAGAGAGAAGGGAAGGAAAGAGAGAGAATGCTGTAGTAACAGCAAGAAAACTTTTAGCAATCCAATTGCAAAAACATAACAGAACTGAGCAAGGAAGTAAAAAATCAAAAAATATAATTGATGACATATCTGCTAAGGATAAGACGAATAGACAGTCATTCAAGCCTCACGATGAATGGGATCTTCCTGATATAAAAGGTTTCCAAGTTGATAAAAACGACGACAGAATAGTTTCCACAGAAAAATATAATGAAATATTAAATTCTATTGGTGACGAATTTGGCGGGGTTGATATAGATACAATTAATCCTGCTTCAAAAGAATTTGAAGAGCTGCCATTAGCTACACAATATATGATATTGACTACTCTAAGACTTAAGTCGAGACTAAGATTAGGTTATTCGAAAGAGCAGTTAGAAAATATTTTTCCAACAAGTATGGAATTTTCAAAATTTCAGATTGACATGGTTAAAAGAAGGAACTTTTTTACACAAAAATTATTGGCCACCACCGGTGCTCATGATGGCGGTGCTTCAAATCTAAAAGATGTTGAAGTCCGGAACCGCATTGCTGGTAAATTAAGTAAGGAATATTCTCTTTCAAAAACAGATCAAGGATGGGCATTAGGTCTACATGATGCCAGTGGCCTTCAATCTAGTAATCCAATTGAACTTATATCTGAGGAGGATATATTTTCAAAAAGAAGTGCAATGAAAAAAGAAGAAGAATCGCCATTAAAAAGCTTAACCGAAAATAGGCTTAAACATGAAGAAGACGAAGAAGATGACGATGACGATGAGGCCGATTTCGAATGGGAAGAGGTTGATACTGAAGCCCACAAAAATGAAATCACTGAAGACTTTTCACTAAAAGCAACCAAACTTCATAATTTTAATAGGTTAAATAGCAGTACTGGTGGGCAGGCATTTTTAGACACAAAGCATAATGAAAAAATGTCACCGCTAAAGAAAATTGTGAATTCTGCATCACCCAGAGTTATTGATGTACATTCGGATAGCGACATAGAAGAATCTAATACAGAACATAAAAAGCGAAAATTGGCAAATGCATTAGATAAAATTAATTTACAAAAGGAACTTATAACATATGATACTAACGATGAGGGAGATGAAGATTATATACAAAATATGAAAGAAATAGATATGATGAAATCAATCAAATCGAATATCCCTTGTCCAAAAGGAAATAATGGAAATGATAAAAATTTTGATTCAAAAAAATTAGAAAGTTTAATTCCTAAATATCAAACACAAGGTAATTTCAAGTCTTCTAATATTAATCAGATTTCAAAATTGAAAATAAAAGTAAAAGAAAATAAACCAATTGAATATTCGGATCCAACTCCTAATACTCAAGAGAAATTAGATTTTATAATTAATCGTATCCCTGGATTTGATAATATGTCTTCAAACAACTCTATGCTCTTTAACAATGCTGTAATTAATAATAGTGATGTTCTTAAAGTCAAATCGGAAGCCATAGCTAATAAGAAGAAAAAGGAAATATTAGAAGAGCCTGTGTGGTTTCAAGAAGCATATGTGCAAACTAGTAATCCCCACTTAACTAATAAATTTGTTAGCGATGAACTTGGCCTAAAAGATGCTGAAAGTGCAAACGCTGAAAAGAAAGGTTATGTTTTATACTCGGGAGTACAAGCAGAAGAAAATTTAAAGGATGATCTTAAATCTCCTAATTTAACTACTTTTTCTAAGAGTCACCATGAATACATTAATGTTTCTGACAGTGATAAGGATTTAGAGGATAATGATGATAACTCAAGTAAAACTTTGTATAAAAAAGATCACGAGGTAAATATTACGGAAGCAGATTTAAGTTCTGAACAATCATCAAAAATTGATAATGATAATGAATATATTAGCAATGAAAACACTAAAATTCCGGCTGTTTTTGAGTATGACTTTACTGATGATGAGGAAATTGAAATTGTAGAAAATATTATAAAGGAAGGCCAACAGTTCAATGAATTCAAAATGGCTCTTAATAATAATAAAGTTGAGAATACATTTATTGAAGATGATCTTTTTGAACAACAAATGAAAAATAAAAGGGATTCTGATGAGGTTACACCGGATATGTTAAAATCTGTGCAGGATTTACTTACTAGATTTGGTATTCCTTATATCATTGCACCAATGGAAGCAGAAGCTCAATGTGCTGAGTTATTGCAATTGAATTTAGTAGATGGTATCATTACTGATGATAGTGATACATTTTTATTTGGTGGAACCAAAGTTTATAAAAATATGTTCCATGAGAGAAACTATGTTGAATACTATGACATTAAAAAAATTACAAGCCAACTTGGATTGGAGCGGGACAATTTGATTGACTTGGCATTGCTTCTAGGAAGTGATTATACATCAGGCATCAAAGGCATAGGTCCAGTTTCAGGAATTGAGATTGTTGCGGAATTTGGATCTCTTGAATATTTTCGAGATTGGTACTTAGAAGGTCAGTTTAATAAAACGATTCAAAATACCGAGGATAAATTTAAAAGAGATTTGAGAAAAAAAATGGTTAAAAATGAAATAATTTTAGAGGACAATTTTCCGAGTATTGCAGTCCGAAACGCTTATTTAAATCCTGAGGTAGATCATGATAACACTAAATTTACTTGGGGTACACCTGATTTGGATATGCTAAGAACTTTTATGCTGAAGGAAGTACGTTGGTCACAAGAAAAATCTGACGAAGTTTTGATACCGTTGATAAGAGATATCAATAAGAGAAAGAGAAACACTAAACAACAGAAACTAACTGATTTTTTCCCTACTGAATATATTAGTTCAGAAAAAAATTCTAACTTGGGCAAAAGAGTACAAGCAGCTACAAATAAGTTAAGAAAAAAGAAACCTTAGATAATATGTTATGTTAATTTACTGATATTATTTATATTCCTTATTCAAGTTCGTGTCACTATGGATGTCAAAATTTGTATTGATACTGTATATATATATATATTTTAGCGTTTTTATTAAACATAAATAAATTAATTAATTATTTATTGATCTATAATATTAAGCCCATTTATTATTTTGAACTTCATTTTCGTCTTCGAGTTCGATTATATTTTCATTCTCTCCAATATTAAATAAAATCCCACTAGCATTTTCTTTATCCTCGGTCTTAGAGTTTAAATAATTGTATATCGTTCGGTTATCATGTGTTGGAGTTAGTATACTGTTTTTTAATTTTAATTGTGAACTATTTTTATTATATTTTGGAGAAATCGTGTTAATTTTGTCATCATAATCTACATCTGAAGATGCTGGTGACGTTTCGGTTTTAGACAAATTTTCATCTTGTGAACATAATTTTCCCCTCAAAAAATTGTTACCAGTAATTGGACTTTGGTCTAATGTTTTAAAACGAGTGTCACTATATGTTAAATCCCTTAAATATGTTTCACTATCTATTGGTTTAATTTTTAAATTTAATTTGTCTTCTAATTTAACAATCTCTGGGCCTGATTTATTCATTTTATTAAACAGTGTCTGATAATAATCATCGTTTCTGTGGCAGGATTTCCTAAAATTGTTATCTTTTAGTTGCTCCACTAATTGCTGGTACTGTTCAAATTCGGAATGTTTTAATTTAATAAGTGAGCTTAGTAAAATATCTGACCCAATTTCTTTGGACTTTGAATAACAATTAAATTTAATTTGTGCATGATCCAATAAGTTTTTACGTATATTGTATAAAATTGATTCTTGAAAATGGCTTTTTTTTACAATTAAGGAATTATTCATGGAATCTCTTTTCTCTTTCTCAAAGATATACTCTTCAGAGTTATAACCTTCTTTATTGATTATTTTCTGTAAACTCTTATTAGCTTCTGTTATTTGTTTAGTAAAATTAAGATATTCGTTTTCTCTATTCATGATATTGGTAAATGATTTCTCCATTGTATTATAACTATTAGTTAGGTATCTTTCAGATATCATTTCATCATTAAATAAATGCCTAAATTGTCTAGTTAATTCTAGTACATCAGGTTCCAAAGTGTTCAAGGTGTCTTCCCATTTAGATATTTCCAATGTTAATTTTTGTAGAGTTTTCACTACTCTTTCTTTATTCTTTTTTAATTCACTTAATATTTTTTTTATTTGTTTCATATCATGTTTTTTCCAATTTTGTAAATTTTTAGGTATTACAGAATACAAATCATCTGAAATTGTAGTGCTAGACTTTTTTTTACCTGTTGATTTATAATTGTTATCCTTAACGAACTTAAATTCTGAATG
Source organism: Tetrapisispora pingtungensis (nom. inval.) (assembly GCA_030573885.1). NCBI lineage: Eukaryota > Fungi > Ascomycota > Saccharomycetes > Saccharomycetales > Saccharomycetaceae > Tetrapisispora > Tetrapisispora pingtungensis (nom. inval.). Next base: position 15,101 of record JAJMDY010000048.1, read on the forward strand.
ATTTTCAAATTCTTCCTCCCTAGGTGAAGGTGGAAATATTGGTTTGGTTTCCTTATTTGTTAGATTTCCGTTAATAAATGTATCATTACTACTTTCTGGTTTTGAAAAACTTTCTGATAATTTCTCTACGTCATCATCGTTGTATTTAGAAGATTTATTTTTACTATGAAATATGTTCATCTTATTATTTTTAAAATCTTTTTGGGTTTCATCTTCGATAAAATTTATTGAAGTGTAGTCTTCTTTTGGTATTAAAATATCATCGTCTTGATTAGATTTTTTATATTTTCTAAATATATGAGAACGTTTTTTGTTATACCATGATTTTTCTTTACTTTTTAAATCTCCATTTAAATTTACTTTTTCAGTTAACGGTGATATATATGAATATGGAACTTCTGGTGGTGATTGTGGATTAAATTGAAAGCTATTCATGTTGTTTTGGTTTTCATGGTAATTGTTATTTAATTGATGTGTATTTGCCATCAAAATTTTAGATCATATATTTAGATAAAATATGGTTTGGTTGTATTAATAATGTATGATTATAAATTTAAAATAAATTATTCTTTTCTTAATTTTTATATATCGCAGTTGAGGATTTTGAGTTTTATTTTAATATGAATTCTGATTCATTATTAGAACTTGATTTTTTATTTTTGCTTTTTCCGCAAATTAAAGTAGCTTTGAATTTGTGTCGCTGACATGAATAAAAAAATATTCACATTAATTATTTGCTCTGGGTAACGACACCAGCATATAATTGAAACACATTACAAATAATTTTTAATTAAAACATTATAGTGGCGGAAACGATCAAGTATGTATATATTTAGTGAATGTAGATTGAAATAATGCAAGTCCAATTCTCATACTATTAGTTAAGCAATATAATTCTTTTACAAAATTTTAAAATAAGCTATCTGTGGAATTAATTACATTGATGATCGAATAATTAATGTAATTATAATGTTTATTGAATATAAAAAATAGTTTTTTTATAATTTTTTTTTTCATTCAAATCATTAATTAACGAACAATTAATATACTAACTAAATATAGCTAATAAGATAAATTACGTTATAGTTTAAAATAATTTTACAAATATATATCAAAGTAATATATAAATATACATGTGTGTATGAAGCATAAATGATATGATAAAGACTAATCCTCTAAAAATCTATCATTCCAAGAAATATCGACATTATTTTCATCCAATATTTCTTTATATTCATCACTTGCACCAAATAATTCTCGAGTTAATTTATCCATATTTGGGATTTGGCCATTACTTAGGCTTATGTCGATTATTGTAAAACTAATATTTTCAAAAACTTCAGCACATTTCTTAGCAAAAACCCATTTCTCTCCAAAATGCTTCAGAATATCAACACACTGTTGAATTTCTTTCTTACTTTCTGTTATATCAATACTCCATTGACATAGACAATATAAAATAGAATTACAAATACTCAAAGCTCTAAATAAAGTAATCCAATTTAGTGGAAGCATTTTCTTTTTGTAAAGTGTATAAGTGAATTTCAATGCTTTCAAACAAAATTCACCTAAAATGCGTAAAGATTCTAATGATGGCTTCGGTATTAAAGCAGATGGTCTATATAATAATATCTGAAATTGGCTATATCTCATTGCTAACCAAATATCTGAACTATTGAAGGATATCATATCATGATCATCTCCTGTTATTTCGCTATTGAAATAAGCCATCGAATAATTAGCTGTCTTTTTTTGTTGAATTTTCGAACGTTGTTCAGCATATGTATCATCAATTTCTTTTCTTAATGTTTCTATAAGTTTATTTTTTTCATCTGGACTATAGTTGTGTTTAACAGCATTTACTGAATGAATCTTATTATATATACGACCACTTAGTCTACGTAGCTTGATTGTCATTAATGTTACTTCTATGTCACTTTCTTCATCTTTATGCAGAGCTCTGGGTAGTGGAACGTTAATAGAATCATCTGAAATCGCAGACATTCTTCCTAATGAGGTAGATACTAATCTTTCAAAACAATATGCACTCCAAAAAATTCTAATTCTTATTTCAACTTCTGCTACACTCATCTTTCTTAATTTGCTTTGTGATAAAGTTCTATTCAAACCCAATGCAATAACTAATCTCATGATAATACCGCTAATCGTCCAAGATGATGCACCTTTTGGTTCAAAGAATGAATAAACACCCAAAAGTAATAAACAGATAACTGTATCAATATTCTGAAGTTGGATAACTGAAGAAAACTTTTTCATCGCTAAATATGCAAAGTGTTCACTTAGGAGCTCCTGATCTTTTGATAACATCCCAGCTCTTTGTAAAGTAGTACAACCAATAGCCATAATCATATTTAATTTGAAAATAAAAGTATTGCTATATTGACCATCCATTTGTGTAAAATCTCTAATAGTTGAAACACTATTTAAAAATTCCACTTTGTCTATCATTGGAAATGTTCTATGGTTATGATTGAAATAAGCTGCTAAAAATCTATCATATAGTGATCTGTCAATCGATTTGAAGGTTTGATCCTCCATTAACCAAGGTGATTCTTTTGCACCTTGAAAAGCAGCAAAAATTGTTGCTGTTTGAATAGCTGAATCGGTAATTGGTACAGAATCATGATTTTCTGAACTAAAACTAGGGTTCTTATTCATATTTTGTAAGTTATTTTGAAAGCTTGTTTGTGACAAAGTTTTGGATTGTTGGTTTTTTGTTCCTACGTTATTTAAATTTGAAAAAGATTGAATAGCGTGATTTTGTAACTTGGTGCTAGAATAATTGACTTCGTTAGTGGGCGACGCTATACTCGAGAAAGCAGGTATTGGTAAAGCTGACAATTGCTCAAGAGTCAAACTAGAACCAACTTTTGGAAGTTTTGACTTTATATTACTGTTATTTTCATTAGTGTTTTTAACGGTTGAATTTTCTGTAGTAGAAGAATTTGATGGTCCTTTTTCCCCATTCCCATTATTAGAGTTTGATTGGACAGTAAAATTATTATATGTTGTTATTTTAAAATCAGAATTTAAAGCTGAAATAAGTGTAGATATACCCTCCATTTGATTCTGTAAATTTGTACCGGATAACGTTTTCATATTATTGTCCAAGGTATTATCGGACATTGAACTTGGTGTAAAAGCATTTAGTTGTTCATTTATACTTAAACCTAAATGTCCTGAATTTGTATCTGCAGCGGGCGTTTTAGCTTTCTCTGTTAAATTTGAAGCAATTTTATTATAATTATTTAATGAATTATCATTTCTATTCTTACTCTTTTTAATTTTATTGTTACCTTTTGAAGGTTCTTTTTTTCTCTTATTATTATCATATTCACCTCTTAGTATGGCTTCATTAATTTCTTTCTTAGATCTTCTAGGCAGTCTGCCTATATACTCACAGTCATAATGTGAAGATCTACAGTGGAGACACTTCGGCATTTCTCTTGAACATTTTTTCTTCAATCTTCTACACCTGGAGCATGAGTATAGTTGTAGTTGATTTAAATCTTCTATATTATTTTGTTCAGATTTGTCATCATCAAGTGATGGTAAATTTTCAGTTTTCAAAATGTCATCACTGATTTTTTTCATATTATCGGTGTCATTTTCTGGGGTCATTGATAATGCTTGATTTCTATTTAAATTTATTTTCGAATCTATTTTATAATTGTTATCTAATTCATTTGAATTGATATTATCCATAATTTGATGTCAAACCAGGATAGGTGTCAATATATTTTTGAATTTCTTTGTATTTTCTTTTGCTTTAGATCTGTATCTATAAAAATAACTGGAATTACAGAATTCTAGAAATAAAAAAAAATAAAAAAATCGGTAGTATTGGAGTTTAATAAAGTTTTAATTTATTAATGAATTGTTTAAATTAGGACCAATATTAACATGACATCTTATAAACATGTAAATAAAAATCTATTATTAATCAATAACTCAATTTCATTCTTAATTAATTTAATCTTATATTATGGTGACTTCTATTATGAGTAAACATTATGATCTCGAGCATGGAAATTTTTTCGAGATGAATGAAGCAAAAAATTTAAAAAAGAGAAAGAAAAAGAAAAGAGTACTGCAAAAGAACGTGCAAGCATAAAGGCAGCATGAAAGAAAAGAAAAAAAAAGAAACAAGAACAAAGAGAAAGAATATTTAGGTAATTTGCTTGGAAGGTACTCTACGTGTTTAATTGAATTCATATGTTTTGGATGAATATGTATTTACATATTAGATATATTTAAACTTATCATTTAGAATATTAATAATTGTTTTTAAGATAATAGTTGTTTAATTGTCATTTAAAAGCTCATACGTGCGACCTTGCTCTCTCAACTTTTTGGCATTTTGTATTAATAATTTATTTCTCTGAAGTTTTTCATTTTTACTTGAACGTCTTAAATTCAAATGATAATCGTCCCAAACAACTGGTTTAAATGTGTTTGTCTTTGATAAATTATAATTTGAGCCATCTAATAAATTTTGTAAATGTCTGTAGTAGTCAACATCAGATAAATTTGGGAACTGATGGTAATCTAAATCTTTATTATTAGGTTTAAATCCATTTTCTGGACTGATTTTATTATCAAATACTTGTACTAAAACCGACGCTTGTAATTCAGCTAGAGGGAAAGGTACAATTAATTGAGGCAACAAAATAAAACCTAAAGTGCTATCGTCGACATAACTTATTTGTTCCCACAGATCATATACCCTATTTGATCCGATTTTATCAATATTATCTTCTCTATTTAAATTGAATAATAATTTATTTTTTAATTTTTCTTGGAAAAATGGAAAATTGTATTTATAACCTGTAGCACAAATTATAAAATCGATATCATTTATTACTCTGCCGTCCAAGAGAGAAACGGTGTGTGTTTTAGCATCACATTCCACTATTTTAGATACAAATTCAACACAGTCCATTGTTGATAATATATCATTAATTAAATCATTTTTACTAATATCATTAACACTATTATAAACTTTTTTAGCAACAGATGACAATTGTGTTGTGATATCTTGACCAGAACTTCCATTACCTATTATAACAACTGTTTTGTCTTTTGCAAATTCACAATTTTTGAAATCTCTTGAATGGAAAGCAATACCTTTTTCGACACATTCTTTCATTCCGATTATATTGTAGGGCATATTTTCAAATTCAAAATGACCATTAGCTATAATCAAATTATCATAGAGGTTGACATTTTTTTCGTTATTAGATTTGTTGATAAAGGTTATTTCCCATTTTGATTCAATTTCATTTTTTTTCACCAATTTGACTTCTTCTCCTAAATGTAAGGTTATCTTTTTTTTGTCTTCAATAAAAGTTCTTGAATATTCCTGTAAATACTTCAAAACATCTTTCCTGGTTGGAAAATCGTCAACATCACTGTCAAATGGGAATTCACTAAATTGCATTAATTGCTTACATATATTTGTTTCTAAATGATCATACATAACTTTTGCATCTGAATCTTTTTCATCATAATTCCAAACACCACCGATAGCTTCTTGTTTGTCAAATAAATCAATCTCGTATTGAGGGCAATTGCTTGAAAATACTCTTGCAGCAGCCAATCCACCTGGACCGGACCCAATTATAGCTAATTTCTTTTGATTTGTCATGATTTAAAGGAGCATTAAAGGTTATGTGCTTAGTCCAATAATTTCTCTTGTTACAGTAGGTAAAATGTAATTTTAATGATTGATAATAACAATAAAAGAGTAACAAATTGATCTTATGATAATTTACTAATATATTAATAATATCACCTTTTCTATTATTCAAATTATTGATGAGTTATTTAATTTATCAATAACTTTTCCTGAATTTTTATTTTTTGATTTCTTACAACAATTGAAGAAACCTTGAATGTATGGATAATTGAAAAAATGGGCCCTATGACTTCGGTGTTGTTTTGACACATTTCGATTATATAAGAAATTAATTTAATTATCAATAAGAAACGATTATTTCGAATTAATATCCGTAACTGTAGATTAGTATATCAAAGGATATTATTGGTTAGTATTAAATATTATAAACTACATAAATTCATTATAAGCTAAATATGTTATTAAAAGTATCGTTACATAACAAAATATTCATAAAAACTGGTTTAAATTATATTGTAACTATTATCCTATAGTTAATTTGTTGTATATATTTCAATGACAAGCAAGGCTATTTGATTTAGTTTCTTCCAATAAAAATCCCCATGAGTAGTTTCCCCATACGCTACCAACTAAAATTGCTAACATTAGCCATCCATTATACGTCATAAATACTAGCATTAATAAAAATGAGAATGTAACTTGTAAACCATAATAGCAACTATTTGTGAACCTTCTACGATTTTCTATTTTAGAATTTATATTTGCTGAAGAAGCTATATTTGTAGAATAATATTGTGATTGCTTTTTATCTATATAATATTTCAAAAATTCATAAAGATAACATAAAAATGCTATAAAACAAAAACTTATAATTAAATCGATTGTATTTCTGATGCGCCACCACCTAAATATAACACAGACATTTTTATAATCCCAAGTAAATATCATGTTCATTGAACATGTATCACTAGGCATATCCATATCACCATGGTTTGTGTGGGAAGAATGGTCCATGTTGTTATTTTTTATAGACTGGTAGTATATATTTCAATCAATTATTATGTTTCGTCTGAATATTTTTCTTATGTTTTTTAAATAAATTTGATAATTTTTTTTATATTAATATATATCAAAAGTATCTTTCAAATTAAATCTTGTTATTGAAAACAAGGTGATTAAATTCGCTACTCTTCATAATATGTAGCGCGCTTTAAGAAGCAAGTTTCCCCTACCTTCAAATAATACAGGGGAAAACAAATAAATAATCATAAGAACATCGATAGCATTAAAAACATTTAATAATTTCATTAATTATTTACTTCTACGATTGTATTGTATTGCATTATATTTTAAAAATAATGAAGAAAACCAATTTTATAAAAGTTTAAAGGATTATATCTATTAATAAACCATTAAAGATTCGTTAAAGAGCGTTAAAAAGTAAACTAGCTATATATGTATATATTAAATAAAAATCATGAAATATTGGATATATCAAGCTGTTTAGATTTTGTCACCGTGGTGGAAGTTCTTACCAGCGAAGACAGCCTTGTCACCTAATTCTTCTTCAATTCTTAAGATTTGGTTTAATTTAGCTAATCTTTCGGATCTGGCTGGAGCACCGGTCTTGATTTGACCAGTTCTTAAACCAACAACTAAATCAGCAATGAAGACATCTTCGGTTTCACCAGATCTGTGGGAAACCATAACACCCCAACCAGCGGCGAAGGAGTCGTTAGCAGCCTTGATGGATTCAGATAAGGTACCGATTTGGTTAACCTTTAATAATAAAGCATCAGCAGCCTTCTTTTCGATGGCAGTGGCAATTCTGGCTGGGTTGGTGACGGTTAAATCATCAGCAACGATTTGACAACCAGCGGTCTTGAAGAAGTGGCTCCAAGCTTCCCAGTCATCTTCGGCAAATGGATCTTCAATGGAGATAATTGGGTATTTCTTCATTAAGGAGTGGTATAAGTCAGCTAATTGTGGACCAGATAACCACTTAGATTTGTCAGATTCTGGGTTCTTGAAGTCTAAGTCGTACTTACCGTCCTTGAAGAATTCAGAGGAGGCACAGTCTAAACCGATTTGGACCTTACCTTCGTGACCAGCAGCCTTAATAGCATCGACAATTAAGTCTAAAGCTTCTTCAGCAGTTTGAATATCTGGAGCAACACCACCTTCGTCACCGACGTTACCGGCAGAAGAACCGTATCTCTTCTTGGTTAAAGACTTTAAGTTGTGGTAAACTTCAGAACCCATTCTTAAAGCTTCAGAGAAAGAGTCAGCACCAGTTGGAGCGATCATGAATTCTTGTAAAGCTAAAGCACCACCGGCGTGGGAACCACCGTTTAAGACGTTTAAGAATGGAACTGGTAAAACGTATGGAGAGGTCTTAGCAGCGGAGATGTCAGCAATGTGTTTGTATAATGGGACGTTCTTTTGGGCAGCGGCGGCTCTGGCAGCAGCTAAAGAAACACCTAAGATAGCGTTAGCACCTAACTTGGATTTGTTTGGGGTACCGTCTAAAGCTAATAAGAAGTCATCAATAGCTTGTTGGTTGGTAACATCTAAGTTAGCCTTAACTAAAGCTGGAGCAATGACGTCGTTAACGTTGGCAACAGCCTTTAAGACACCCTTACCCATCCACTTGGATTTGTCTTCATCTCTCATTTCTAAAGCTTCGTGGATACCGGTAGAAGCACCAGATGGAACGATAGCTCTGAAAACACCTTTTTCGGTGGTTAATTCAACTTCGACAGTTGGGTTACCACGGGAGTCGTAGACGTATCTACCAAAAACCTTAGAAATAGCCATTTTTATTATTTGTTGTTATTTGTTTAGATATAAATATCCTTACTGATCTGTATATGAAAAGAATAGAAAAAAAATATTAAACAAGAGAAAAGTTGAGAAGAGCTAAAATAAAATTGTACAATAAAATAAAAGAGAACACAATTACAAATAATGTTAAATTGAAATAAGAAAAAGAATTCTATAACAATATAATTCATAAGTCTTTATATATGTTTCGAAAATTCTTGGAATTCCTGAAATTTTTGAACAAATATTTTTTTTTGTTTCTGGAAGAAATTTTAAATTAATAATTATTATTTCAACTTAAAACGTTTTTTCCCTCTTTTTCAGTTAAAAGTTTTAATTAAAACACCATATACCATTAATACCTACATGAGAGTTGAGAGATAAATTTCAGAAGTTATTTTTTTCTAAAAAAAATGTTGATTTATTTCTCTTACATGAATACATACTATCAAATATAGAAACAATCCAATATTTTATTGTTATCATGATTGTTACCTTAATAACGAGTAGAGAAAACGATTCTACATCTTGACAAAAAAAATGCTACACATTCCAACATTAAAATTATAATATCATACAGCTAAACTATCATACAAAATATCATATTTCAATAATTTTTGATCAAGATCAAATTGACTTGTATATGCTTGGAATCCACACAACAGCTGCTGCTACTACCACTGCTATAATGAAAAACTAGAAGAGCGAAATTTGTATACTTTTTATAAAATTTCATAATATCTTAAAAAACTGCAGAAAGATTTTGCAGAAAGTAATTTAATTTCGAAACAACTTGTATACATAATTTTAAATTTTCAGTAATGTTTAATTAACTCTCTCTTTCTCTCTCTAGCTGATTAAATGTAATGGTCTAAAGTAGAATGGATTTATAGTAGTTAGGTTTAGAAGAAATTATAAAATATACTGTTAGTATTAGCTTATTATGGTTGTAAGATTCGAAAATTTAGTTAGCAGTATAATTTTTGAGAGAATAATACATTAATTAATACACTGAGTTAAATTTAAGAATTTTTAAAATTTTATATGGGTATCTCTCTTGATTTTTCATGATTTTTCTTTTTTCTAACTAGAACCGCCTAAATTTCAATAAGGCAAAGTATTGGTAAGTACGAAACGTAAGGTGAATATCCTCATTAACTTTGGGCTTCCACTAATTGTAGAAAACATGATTATCTTAATTTTCAGAAAAACCTCGGTCAAATTTTTTGAAAATTTAGAGAACAGTAGAAGTTCTACTAAATTTTTTTTGTTGACACTAGGTTTGAAATTTCGTATAACGTAATAGAGAATTCGTTGTATTTATTGTTTTTTTTATGTATTCGCTACATTGTATTCTCCATGTTTTCATTGTAAAGCAACTATATATGCATCATATAATTCGGGCTTTGTGTTTTTTCTTTCACGAGGGATTCTTCTTTTTTTCTATTGATAAAATCGTTTTGACATTAGATTAATTTGCTGTAGATCAAAAATATTATTTTTCATTGAGGTTTTATACATTTATGTGTTTACAAATTAGTGGATGTCAGAACATGTACAATACAATGGTTTAATTTTATTGCGAAAGTGAAAAACTGTTGCGTATCAGTGATGAAGACTTCATAAATATTTCAATTCAAGATCATAAGCCATAATTAGGTCATGAGGTTAAATTTTGGCAATTGTTGTACTTTCTAAATAAATAATTGAGTTGGATGAAATAGTATGCGTCACTGTTTGATTCTCTTCTATTGTTGATCACGTGATGTTTTACTAGTTTTACAATGTTGACTTATATTTTTTGTCCATGGTGAAATATGTGTGGTTTATTGTCATGTACAATGAATGAGACACAAAAACTCTGTCCGTCACAAGTTAATATAATATTTCTATTTTAAAAAATTTTGTTTAATTAGTTGATTATGTATTGAATTTATTCCCCTTATAAACGTATATATTATTGACCCAAACCACTAATTAATCTTTCTGTATTATAATTACTATTAGCAACAGTTGTATTGTTATTATTGATATTAAAAAATGATGAATTCATGTTTTTGTTTGCTTTTGTTTTTCTATTTCTATGATTATAATGATTTAAACCTTCAATAAAAGCGTTTCTATGTTGCTCGAAACTTGTAAACATTTTATTTGTGTAGTTTAGTAATTCAGGTATTATCTTTGTAATAGCCTCATCTTCATTGAAATTATTTGCCTCTTCATGTAAACTATTTGAATCTTGTTTTGATGATAAGTATCTATCAAATAAAACTGGATCAATTTTACAAAGTGTTCTTCTCATTGATGTGATATATTTACAAAATTTATAAATGATTTCAAAAATTTGTAACTGTAACTGAAACATTTGTGATAAACAACAATTAGTCATTATATTTGTTAAACATTCTTGTAAATTTAATTGCCAATCAATGATATTTGCTTGATTGGATAAACTTAGATTGATAAAATTGTTCATTTCATCTTCTATAATATTTTGATCATAATATTCTAAAATTATTTTGATAAATTTATTCATCTTATTGTGCAAAATTCTACATTTTTGTATAATATTCTTTTTAATTTCATATGAAAATCCATTGTACCTCCAAATCAAATTCTTATTAATTTCAAACCATGTATCATCCAATAATTTACTATAATATTGTAAAAGATATGTGTATCTTGATATTATTTGAAATTGTACCATGCATGTTCTTGTAACAATAACATTTAAAGGAAAAGGAATGATTACTTCATTTTGAATATAATGAATACTGCTTTTTACTAACGAATCATTTGATTTGTTATTTTCAACATCTTCTATTAACATTTCTCGTAACGATTGAAAATTACTTGCTTCAAATATAGTATCTCTTTTATTGTTACCATCACTAATTTCAGAATCAAATTCATTATTATAATTGGATTCATTAATGTATTGTGAGACTACTTTTTCAAATGATTGTGTATCTAATTGTACATTTAATAATTTTAAAATTACATCGTTGTCGTCTCCTCTGCTTGATTTTTCTAACTCTAAATTTCTTTGGAATTTTAGCTCTAATTGATCACGATTCTTGGATGAATAATATCTAGTCAAATCAACCATATTTTTTGATAGAAATTTATATAGATTGTTACTGTTCTGATAACCAAAGTAATGCTTTTGTAAGAGACGAATAAATTTTACCAGATCATAATCTTTTAAAAACATATCTAGACAAATTTTGTTAGCTCTATTGTACCATTTATCAATGTATATATCTAAATTAGTACCTTCCATTAATGTTACAAATGTAGAAGTCTCTGTTACCACAGAATCATCTTCTGGTAAGCGCACTAAATTATAGCTCATCTTGATGACATTTAATAATTTACCTGTCATTAAAACTTTAAACAATCGATCAGATTTATCATGCACGCTAAATTCGTCTAAAAGTCCATCCTTACGTATGATATATTGTGTGTCCCATACCCTATCTCCAAACTTTATAGTAGATGATACAATATCTTCTTCCTTCATTGTATCCATTATCATAAATTCATCATATGGGTCATCAAGTGTACCTTGTATTAGCCAATTATTTAGCATATTATAATAATCAGTTGCAATATTATTAAGAATGTCTTTCAAAAAATTTATACTAACCCTATCACCTAAATTTTCTTCAATTAATTTTTGTAAAATCTTTAATATCAATCCACCTTTTGCTTTATTCTGTACTGAAGTATCTGTAACTAACATCATACCATTTTTAAATTGACTTTGTTCTTTAAGATCATTCATAAAATTATTAAAATCTGCTTGCATATGATCCATTCCTTCTCTTTCTTCCGTTTCTTTTTGAATTCTTGAACAAATATCATATAATAATTTCATTTTTTTAATAAAATCATTATCATTTATTAGTTGTTCAAAGTCCCTTATCGTAAAATTTGGATTGTGTTTATATTCGAATTCTAATTTCTCTACTACAAATTTCAAATAAGTGTCATGTAAAAATTTTCTAATTTCATAACTTAATCTTTGTAAAGTTTTACCATATTTCAGATCCGACCATTTTTCACTCAATTTTGTTAATATTATATATAATTGACCTAATTTTATAATTCTTTGACATATTGATTTTAACGAAGAATCCATCATTTTAGCAATTTTAAATTCAGGTATAGAGTTTTCCGAATATGGACTGTATGTGTTATTGTAACGAATATATGAACCTTCTAAACCTAAAATAGTATATAATAAATCATGAACTACTAAAGATTCTTGTATCCGACTTTGTTTAGAATCTGATAATAAATTTAATGGATACGTCTTAATTTTTGAATCAACATTGCATAATGGTTGATAATTTACTTCTCTTCCTAAAAAATAAATCTCCAAATATGCAGTCTCTATGTCTATATCATTTATATTATCTAATAGTGTAACTTTATCTTCAACTTCCTTAACTTCCATTGTGTAATTACTTATAACATATGATATTTACTATCCTATTCGAAATATCAACAAAAAAAATTATAATAATTTACTAGCCTTACAATGAATAGTTATTATGTAATTGTCAAATTGATTTTACTTTCAGATTATCAAATTATGAATAATGTTTAAATATTAATTATATACTAAATATCATTAATTTAATTACAATTATTTAATTGACATCGAATTAATTTATTGGCAAATTGATGTATTATTATCAAAAATCAAAACAAAAGGAAAAAGAAACAAAAATTTAAAAAAAATATTCAAAAAAAATTAGAACTATTTGTAACGCGTTATCCTCAGTTCAATTCCTGCCAAACGCATCAGATTGAAAAATCTCATTTCTCGATTTGCAGGTCACATGAGTTAAATACCTTTTGGGAAAGAGAAAAATTGAATTGGAATACTTGATCATTGAAGACGAATCTTAAAAGATTTAAAGAAACAAGTAAGTTAAAATTTAAAGGCCGGTGGCGAATACAATAGTAAAAGATTAATATATAAAACCAATTGTTACAGTAATTGATAAATTGAGTATACTTTCGCTGATACTCATACCAAAACAGATTATATCTTGTTTTGATTATTTAGATATCTATTGGGAAATATAACAATTTGTTTGATTTTTATTAACTAAATTGAAGTATTTTTGAAGATAAGAAAAAAAAAGAATTAAGATATAATTGCATTTTGAAATATTAATTGAGAGAGAGTAAATAATTAATAATTTAATTACAAATAAATACACTCAAAAAAAATGTTTTTGACTAGAAGTGAATATGATAGAGGTGTTAGCACATTCTCGCCAGAAGGTAGACTTTTCCAAGTTGAATATTCTTTAGAAGCTATTAAGTTAGGTTCCACTGCAATTGGGATCGCTACTAAAGAAGGTGTTGTATTAGGTGTCGAAAAGAGAGCTACTTCCCCATTATTAGAATCGGATTCGATTGAAAAAATTGTGGAAATTGATCGTCATATTGGTTGTGCTATGAGTGGTCTGACCGCTGATGCTAGATCAATGATCGAACATGCTCGTACATCAGCAGTTACTCACAATTTGTATTACGATGAAGATATAAACGTTGAATCACTAACCCAATCCGTTTGTGATTTAGCTCTAAGGTTCGGTGAAGGTGCTTCAGGTGAAGAAAGATTAATGTCAAGACCATTTGGTGTAGCTCTATTGATAGCAGGTTATGATAAAGATGAGGGATATCAATTGTTTCATGCTGAACCATCCGGAACATTTTATCGTTACAATGCTAAAGCTATAGGTGCAGGTTCTGAAGGTGCACAATCTGAATTACAGAATGAATGGCATTCTTCTCTAACTTTAAAAGAAGCGGAATTATTAGTATTAAAAGTTCTAAAACAAGTAATGGAAGAAAAATTAGATGAAAATAACACTCAATTGAGTAGTATAACAAAAGACGAAGGTTTTAGAATATATAGTAACGAAAAAACAGCAGAATTAGTGAAGGAAGTTAGAGAAAAGGAAGCTCAAGAACATCCGGAAGAACAAGATATTGAAATGTCTTAATTTGTATAAAATAAAATATATCATTAATCAAAATATTTACATTAGATACTTCATAAAATCATATATACATACATACATACATACGTCACAAATGAAATATTATTGACTAAGAAGGAAAAAAATTAAAAATCGGGTTTCATAATATATTTAATATTACAATGTGTTATACTAATTACAATTAAATAAATCTATAAAAAATTGGTATTAGAATATGCTTTGATATTTTGTTAATCTTTTAAAAAATATCAATGAAAAATGACAAGTGCTGCAATTAGTTTTCAATTAATTGTGAAAACTCGGGATACTCTTTAACTTTTGAATTAAAGAACTTTTCTAATCTATTAGCATATTTAAAATAAGATGTATTGTCACCGTTGTACTTACGACAGTTATTGAAAATTAATCTAGCGTCATAAATGTAATCTTCCATTTTTTCATACCTATTATTCTCTAGTTTAACTTCCATGGTACTTAAGTCCATTGGCTCTTTGATAAATTCATAGTAATCTGGAACTTCTTCCTTATTAACAGGTTGTAAGAATGGCCAAGCAGCAGCATGATTTTGCAATTCTGTTAAAATATTTTGCATAGCTGCATAATGTGGACCACGTTTTGGTCTTTGTTCTAATTCATCCATTTCATATGTCCATCCAGCTTCTTTTAATCCCGGTATAGCCATAGGATCCATAGGTTTAATGTTGCTTAAATCTCTGAAATGTTCTAACCCTGGTCTTATTATATGTGATTGTGAAATAGTTCTTATTTTTCTCATTAAAGCAGCTTCTTGTAGTAGTAAAATCTTAGGGGCATCTAGATATCGTATACGAGGAAGCATTGAACACTGCATCAAAGTACCACCTTCATAATCTTTAATATAACCCATCCAAACTTTCTTATCTAATGTAATCTCTTTTGTAAAACCTTGTTTTTTGAAATAACCAATAGCATAATTATCTGCATAGGTCAAAAAATATTTAATTGGGGAAGAATTTCGTACATAATCCTTTAAATGATTCATCAAATGGGCACCGTAACCACGAACTTGTTCGGTAGAACTAATAGCACAAAATACAATTTCAGCAAATTCTCTATCATCAAAAGGACGGAATGTAATACCACCAACAACGGTAAGTGGTTTTCTTATCACTGCAATCGAAACATGACTCCTGTCGTACACTAATCTAGCAATATATTCTTTTGGCATTTTTGGTAATTGTTTTTGAAAAATATTTTTCAAACCTGTTAAAATCATCATGCTTTCTTTCGAATTATCACAGTTAACAACTCTAAATTCAATTTTTCCCTCTTTTTCTTCTAATACACTGGCCCTCTCTTTAAATTTATATTCCACGCCATCAAACATGAACTTTGTTATTCCTTTTTCTGTTTCACTAGTTAAATCAATTTCATTAGATTCATCTTTATTATCCTTTGCATTATTTTCTTTTTCTTCTTGCTTATCCTCTGTTTTTACCTCTTCATTGGTATCTGCTGGTTTTTCATTTTCAGTTTCTTTATTTTTCACTTCTTCTTGCCTTTCATTATCTTCTTGTTCTTCTTCACTCTTAGTTGACTTGGGTATACCATTTTCTAGTATAATATTTTCTTCATTGGAATTTTCAACCATCGCATTATCATTGTTTTTCTCATTGATAGACTCATTTCCTTCCACTATACCTTCATTTTTATATTCTTCTACTTTTACATCTTCAATTGTTTCATTATATTCTTGATTTTTGGTTGTAGTTTTTTCTTCTTCTTTATTTTTATCTTCTAAATTTCTATCTTCTTTGTTTTCTTCTTCAATAACTACTTCTTCATCATCTTTAAAACCAGTGTTGTCTGTACTTTCAGACACAAGCTTTTTATTTTCTTCTTCAAGTATTTGTTTGTCATTACCGTCTTGCACATTGGCTTCTTTATCTTCTTTAACTTCATCACTTAATTTTTCAAGTTGATCTTCTTCTTTTTCTTCTTTTTCTTCTTTTTCTTCTTTTTCTTCTGTTTTATCAATAGCAACATTTATTTCAGTATTCTGATCTTCTGTGTTGTTATTTTCTTCTATATTCTCTCTTCCTTCATTTATTTCAGGTTCAGTATCCTCTTGGGCATTTTTTTGAATTTCAGTTTCTTTTACGATCTTTGCTTTCTTAGGTACTGGACCTCTACCGGCATGTCTTCTTCCCCTACGTCTTCCAACCATAATTAATTAGAGTTCAATAAAAAAAATTATATCAGTGTATTCACTACTAAATATACAAGTGAGAGTATTATCTATGAGGCTTTCTCTGCTTGAAATAGCACCAATCTGAAAATAAAGATATATTTATAAAATTATATATATTGAAATAGTATTTTACTATTAAAGGTTGTTTTCTTTTTTTTCAAATGTTCTAAATTCGAGAAGTATATTTAAGGCCTGATCTATAGAAACGAAAACAAAAAAAATATTTGAAAAAAAAGCTGAGAATTAGACAGTTGATATATTCACATATTGAAAACATATGTTCGTATTTGATGATGTCTCTAAGTAATTAACTTGTATATATCAATTAGATATAACAATAAATTGTCTTCTGATTTCATAATTTTATTATTTATAAATTCTTAAATATTTATTAATAGTTTACATAGAATTTATTTAAATTGATTATATCTTTTTTAAATAAGTGTATTGATTATTCCTTTTTATGAAAAAATTATGCTGGTTTAAGATGTTACTTACATAGCGCCCATATTTTCATTAGCAGCCATTCCCTCATCATCTTGATTATCTTCTAAAGTCATTTCATCTAATTCATCTAATAATTCATCAATATCAATAACTGGAGCATCAGCTTCTTCTTCTTCTTCCATCTCATGTTCCGCTTGTTCTTGTTTTTGACTCTTGTATAAGTTAATAGTTTGTCTTAATTCTTGATCTTCTTCTAATTCTTGTAAGAATAATTCGTAATCTCTTTCAGCACGTTCAATATCTTGTTTTTGAACTCTTGAACTGTAATCTTGAGAAGCTTCAATATCTTTGTGTTCTCTAGCCATTCTCTTAAGCTTCCAGTTTCTATTTTTTCTACTCTTTCTTTGGTATAATTTCTTCACTAGAACAACATCTGGAACATATTCGAATTTTAATGTTTCAAATAAATCAGAGTTATAATTAGAATTGGCGACGTAATAACCCATAACAGTATCACCAGCGTGACAAATAGCACCTAAATGAGATCTAGTATAATATGTTTGATCATTTATACCTAAATCGGAAGCTCTAGCAACAGTTATATCAGCTAATACTTTCTTGCCTTTACTTATACCAACCGGTTCGACGTCTAAAACAACGAATTCGACCAATTGAGATACATCTGCTAATGCATTAAATGGACTTCTCCAGTATACATTAGCAGGTAAATCAGCAGTTTGTAAAGTAGTTGGATCCATGAATTGAACAGAGTTAGAGATCTTAGAACATAAAACAAACTGTGAAATGTTACCTAAGGATTTTGCCAATTTCTTTGGTAAAACAACTAAATCATCTCTACAAATTGGGACAATTTCAACAGAGAAAGAGAATTTATAAGTGGCAGAACCTGAATGAACATCTTGAGAAATTAATTCTTCAGATTTCTTACATTTAATTGGAACAACTGAATTTAAGAAATCAATCATTTTAACTGCATGATTCTTCTGCGCATAGAAGAAATCTAAACCATCTCTTGTTTCAGTAATAGAAATTGTATCAACGTGAGCATTATGTTTTAAAATCAATTGTTCTAAATATAAGAAAGTTCTCTTATGAGCAACTTTTTGTCTAATTTGTACAGTAGCTCTCCATGTATTAGTAGTATAAGATCTAGCACAATCTGGACATTGCATGGCTACAACGACATACTCAACTTCGAAAGTTTGTTGAATAATAGTATTAGCCATAGCTTCACCTTGAACAGTTAACTTAACTCTAATACGTCTAGAATGTGGTTCTGTCCAGATAAATGAAGCATCAACTAATCTCACTTTATTCAAACCTTTTAGACGACGTAAACACAACGCTAATAATTCTCTAGATTCTAAATCAGCTCTAATCCATTGGCCTGGAGGTTGTAAAAATCTTTCACAGTTTCTACAGAAGGAAACATTAGCTTCTCTTGGAATACCTTCTGTGATGTCAACAGTCATTTTGATACAATCGTAACACATAACTAAACCTTGGGAACCATCGATTGGAGTACCACAGTTACAACATAAAACTGTTGCAACCTGGTTTTGTTGCTGTTGTTGCAACTGGTTTTGATCCATAGGAGTATAATTCATTTTTGCCACAAGGATTTATATAAATTAAACTTTGTTTGGTTTTTTTTCTTTTTAAGAATCCTCAAAATAAATGTATATATATATATAAAATAATAAATAAAAACTAAAAATGTATTATATGTATACTAACTTGAATATAGAGTTATAAATGATTAAAGAACTTTACTGTTAAATTCATTATTAATAATATGAATTGCATATATATCATCAGAGCATTAATTAAATCTTCAAAAAAAATATGCGATGAGCTATGTAAAATTTTCACCGTGGCGCTGATTGCTACTAATAAGTAAGAAATTTTTTACCGATGAAGTTAACCTTAATAAAAAACTTTATATTGACATAAAAAAGAAAAAACTTATAGTAATGAAAATAAGATTAAAGTGATTAAATTATATATAAGCATAAATATACTGATATAAATATTTTTATATAAACATATATACATATTTTTGTTATGTTAATCAGGAATAAAAATTTACGACCTTTTTATTGCTTATTTTTCTATAAATTTTAACTATACTTATAATATTCTTGTTAAATTTAAATGCATTTTTATTAGTTTCTTAAACTCTTTTTATCCAAATTTTTTTGTTTTTGAAGTCTTCTTCTTTCACCAAAATTTTCTTTTTCCATTGCCATTAATGATTCACGCTTAGCTTTAGTAACTTTGGTTAAAGCTTTTCTAATGACTGCTGTATCGTGTACTTTATCACATTTTTCCATCTTTTTATTAATTCTTTCTTCAATAGCTTGGATTCTCGAAACGTCCCTTGGTGTAACGAATGAAATTGCATCACCTCTTCTACCAGCACGAGCAGTACGACCAGATCTGTGAATGAAAGTGTCTGGATCTTGAGGTATATCGTAATTAATAACTAATTCAACGATTGGAATATCTAAACCTCTTGCAGCAACATCGGTAGCAACTAATACTCTTGCTGCATTTGCACGGAATCTTTGTAACGAATTTGTTCTTTCTTGTTGAGGTAATTGAGAATGTAATGAAGTGACCCTGACTTCTAATTCTTTTAATGTTCTTCGAAGAACTTCAGCTGTAGCAGTTCTATTTACAAAAACAATGGCACTTGAATCTTTATAAGCTTCACAAGTTAATAATTGATAAAGATAAGCTTCTTTCACGTAATCTGGAACAAGGACATATTCCGTCTTCAAAGTTGAAGGAACAGCGACAGCATCGACTGTGCCGACTTCGTAACAAAATAGTTTAGGTTTATTTTCTTGAGGTGGAGCATTTTCTAACGCTCTCACTTGGTCAGTCATCGTGGCGGTAAATAATAATGTTTGTCTTTTATCCTTTGGTGGTAATTTTTGTATGCAAACGGCTAAATCTTTAGAAAACGTATCAGTTAATAAAATATCAGCTTCATCTAAAACCAAAAATTTAGTTCTAATTAATCCACCAACTGTGTCTTCACCACTTGCCATTATATGATGAGCCAATCTACCTGGAGTAGCGATGATAAAATGAGGTTTTTTTTGCAATTCTAAAGCTTGTTTAACAATGCTTTCACCACCAACAACTAAGCAAATTCTAATATTCATACTTGAACCTAATGCAGTGAATTGTTCAGCTATTTGCATGGCTAATTCTCTTGTTGGTGTTAGAATAACACCAAACATACCAGATGGATCTTCAGACCATTTAGTTAACATTGGAGCAGCAAATGCGACAGTCTTACCGGAACCTGTCTTTGCACCACCGATACAATCTCTACCTTTTAAAATTTCAGGTATACAATTTTTTTGAATAGCAGTTGGAGTAGTTATTCTCATAGAATTCAAAGCTTCTACTAGCCATCTTGATAATCCCAATGATTTAAAAGATTTTTCGGACATAATGTGGTTAAGATGAGTAAGTATTTTTCTTTCTTTTGATTCCGATTATTACCTAATATTAGTTTTTTATATTTAAATAAAATAATCTAATATAAAATTGATTGACAATATATAAGTGAGACCAGATATACACTCATTTTATTTATTTTATTATTAAGATGAGATGAGATGAGATGAGATGAGTAGTACTATTTAGGTTAATTATTTTCAAGAAAATTTTCAAACTTTTTTTCTTCCTCTTCCATTGTCTATCTTTACCCGCCTTCATTTTTTAAAAATTTCTGCATTGAAACATGTTTGTGAAATTTCCCGACGACCATCAACAAACAAAAAGGTGTTGTATTAAATGAGATTGATCAATTATTATATATTTAGTAAAGTCAAAATATTTTGTTAGAACAATTAAAAATAAAATCTGATATTCAATTTTATAACGATATTACTTTAGCATACAAAAAGAGAACAATGATGAATCCAAATATCCTTCCAGTAAAAAATAGAGTTGCGAATAGGTTACCATTTGTTGGACCAGATATGAATAACTTCAGACCATTTGGTTGTTTGTCTACATTATATAGATTATCGTATTCAAATAGCGATATAGTTAAATATTCGAATGTAAACAAGGATTTTCTTTTCGATTTATTCGAAAGTTACGGTTCAAACAACGAAGGTTTTGAAAACTCTGAGAAATTAAATAGTGATGATGAAAATATCAAATTTAAGAGTGAGGAATCACATGACAGTAATAATGGTAATGAATTAAAATCCGGAACATCGGTACAAAGTTCAGTACGATCTCTTCTAGTGTCACCTGAAGATATATCAATAAATACCCAAGATAATTTACATACACCGTTACGTAATCAGCTTGAGATATCTATTTCAGGGCATGAAATAAGTTTAATGACTGAATCAAAGTCAACACCTTCAGAACCGTCAGTTCCTTTACAAATTGTAAGCGAAAATGAAAAACAACAGGAACAAGAACAAGAACAAGAACAAGAAGAGAGTATAAATGAAACTGATAATGATGATTCAGTAATAAAAATAATTGATGATTTAGAAGAACTTGATTATTCTAATTTTAATTTAGATAATAATAATTATATTAGCCATGACGACAACTTACTAATTCAAAATTTAATCGGCTTTATTGGTGAACAAGAACAACGATTAAACAAGTTTCTAATTAAAAATTCGAAATTGGTTGAAAATAAAGATAATTTATCCCCACATGATATCAAAAAAATGAAATTTTTAAGAGGTTTTATACTGAATAAATATGGTAATTTTTTTCAAAAAATTGGATACCTTCCGCATAAAATACATCCAGGTGATAAATCCAAATCCAATGGTATTAGGAATGATAATCATAATCTTAAGCCTATTGTCAATACAAATTCCAATAAAAAAAGTAAAACTCGTAAAGATAAGAACAAGATTAAAAAGAAGAGAAATAAAATTAAAAAAAAAATTGGAGAAATGACAAACCAACTAGTAATTAACGGAGATTCAGTGACTGTGGTAAGTAGAAAACATAAATTCAGAAATAGGAATGAAGATAACAATCAAAATGATAAATTAAATAATGAAAGAAATAATGAAATTAAAAACAATAATATTGTAGATTATAGCTTCATTGATTTGAAAAAATCAGAAATTCATAATTATACACCTTATCAATCATATTTAAATAAATAAATGGAAAATAAACGAGAATACATTATCTATACAATAATTAGTAATTAAATTATTTAAGAATGTGTTAATAAACTTAAACAATATTTAAAAAAATAATAAATTATAAGAGTGACGCATGTAAACTTCATTCCCAAAAAGGAAATAAAAAATGACAATGATTAAATTTTTTTAGTTTTTTCAGTTTTTGAGTTTTTTAAAATTTTCGTCCTCAGAAAATAAAAGAGAGAAACAGAATCATTAAGTCATCAATTAAGGACTCAACTTTTACAAATATTTAGGATTCATGAGAGCGTAAGTTATTAGTGTATTAATCCGTTTTTTTCTATTTGCTGTGTTGCACGTTGCTTTCCTCCAAGAAATAAGCCTGGTCAAAACGTTGCGTGTGAAAAAAGGAAAAAACAAAAACAAAAAGAAAAGATAAAACCGTTTGACCAACTAAGTAATTTTCATATTATCGAATCATTCTTATTCGTGTGAATAAATCCGCTAATTTGATAAAACATTAGTATCAAAAAAGAATGTTTACTGTACTGTGTATCATGATTACTATGTTCTAAATTTTTAATCATTTCTCATTGATTCGCGAGTTAAATTTAGAAATTAGAAATCTAAATGATGTCATAGAATTGCAATTAGTGTTTTTATTATTTTGTTATTATTGTTGTTG
This sequence comes from Tetrapisispora pingtungensis (nom. inval.), assembly GCA_030573885.1. NCBI lineage: Eukaryota > Fungi > Ascomycota > Saccharomycetes > Saccharomycetales > Saccharomycetaceae > Tetrapisispora > Tetrapisispora pingtungensis (nom. inval.). The sequence continues at coordinate 38,145 of JAJMDY010000048.1, forward strand.
CTTGTTTTTATTTTTCTCGAGAGTTCGGAAGAAGGAAAACATTAATCTCTTGTAAAAATTATTAAATATTATAAAATTAGGGTATTGTGTGCTTCATCCCAAACACACAATGAAATATAGTATTACTGTATACAGAATATTTATTTGTTGAGACATTTTTACAAAAAGTAACAATAACAAATGTTGTGTTTTATGTGTATCGTTATATCTTAAATATATGTTTTATTACTATAAACATTCTATTATGATACTTTTAATACATGGAGATATCTCTATACTATATTTTTGGTATTCTGCTATTTTGGTTTTTTTGTTTTTTTGTTACCATTGATTCGTGGATTTATTTATTGGTTTTGAAACGGAATTTGGATTATTACTGTTAAGTTTTTTTGCTTCTTTTAAAAAATTGTTTTCAAGACTGTTACTAATTTTTTTACAAGATTCTAGATACAATGTATAAATCAATGCAATAGGTATATTTTTATGTTAATATATATATATATATTTTTTACATACTCTTCTATTCTCGATACACTTTGAACTGTTTTGGATATTTTGTAATATATCTCACTTTGGAAGATGCCAGTATCTGCATCTTACATTGTCACAACAAATTTAGTTGTCTTTCTTTTTTCACTCTCTTTCACGGTGGATTCTTTCCAGTAAGATCTTAACAGTTAGTTCTTTTATTGTTCTTTTCTCGATTATATATAAATATAAGTCTATTTAAAGATAATTCTTATTCGGTGGATCTCTTTTTATCGTTTTTTTTATTTTTTCTTTTGGTCAATACTAAAGAGTCATAAAATAACAATAATACATATAGTACTAAGCTACAAAAATTTTCGTTATGTCATTAACAAATGATAATAATATTCAAATTAATTCAGAGTTAGAACAATTAGCTAATATAAATCAATTAACAATTAGAATTAAATCGAATTCAATTGATGATTTTTTGATCAAATTAGAAAAGATTTTAATTGATAATAAAGCTGATTTAATTCCAATTTTATCAATTGAAAATTATGAATTTTTAAATGATAAGCAAAGATTAAAAATTTTAAACAAAAACAAGGGAATTTTTTTATTTGAAGTTGGTCAAACAGAAATTGACAATTACGATAAGTGTGTTAACACCAACAGCAATAACGGAAATGACATTAATAAGAATAATAAATACGATAGTGATGAAGATGGTGATGGAAATGGTGATGGAAATGACGATGAAAATGACGATGAAGAATGGGAATTTGATTATGTTATACAATCACATTTTAAAAATTTAAGTGATTTAAATACTGCAAATGATATTGTCTTAAATTTATTAAAAGATAAATCAATTTTAAAACTGTTTAATATTACAAATTGGTCAATTTCAATTAATAAACATGCTTTATCACATCCATCAAATTTATATATCAAAGGTATACCTAAAGACATGGTAATTGACGATTTATTGCCAATTTTTTCAAACTTTGGTAATGTAATTTCAATAAAAATCAAAACCGATCAATGGGGGAAATCGTTAGGTTATGGTTTTATCTCATTTCAATTAGGTTCACAGGCCTCGTTTTGTAAATCTGAATTAAATGGAACAAATTTAAATGGTTCAAGATTATTTATAAATTATCACGTCGAAAGAAAAGAAAGAGAAAGAATTTATTGGGATAATTTAAAAGAAAAAAAATTTAATGATAAAAATTTTAAAGGTATTTTCATTGGAAATTTACCAATTCTTGATGATCATAAAAATTTAGTCACACCAGAAAAAGTTTTTGAAAAATTTTGTGATTTGTTACAAGATATAGTGCCATTAGATTCGATTGTGTCATATTATTTTCCAAAAGAAAATACTGATTCAAATATTGATGATTTAAAAGAAATTTTGAAAAAACAAAATTATTTAAATAGTGATAATGAAAATGTTGATGATGAAATCTCAATTTTAAAAAATGAGGAATTTCATTTAAAAGGTTATGGTTTTATAAAGTTTACTGAACATCATTATGCATTAACCGCTGTTGAAAATTTAAAAGATTTTCAATGGTTGGGGAATAAAATAATCGTAAATAAAGCAATTCAAAGTAGACCACGTCATTCTAATTGTGATGGCTTATCGATCGATAATCAATCTTATTTCGAAAATTTTACAAATTTAAAAAATTATTATATTAATGATAAAAATTATTATTCGAGTTCACTGGGATACTTAAATAATAATATTGACCCAAAAGTTAAAGTTAATATTCATCCGAAATATTATAATCCCTACAGCGTTCCTGCCAATAACCCTCTTTCTACATATTATAATTATAATCCTCATCTATCTTCAAATGCAATACCAATGAATTTTCAAGTTAACCCATACATTGGATTAGTTCCACCAGACTCTTCAAATTCAATTAGTAGTTCAGATTCTGATTCAAACAATTTATCGTCATCTCCAACTGCTGTCTCAAGATCTTCTACTACCTTATCATCAAGTATAAATACTTTAGAATTACACGATAAGTTCGATCCAGTTAGTGAAGTTAAACTTCCGATAATAGGAAATCTGGATCATTCTGGCACTTCCAAAGGAAAAGGATATCATTATAATAATATGTATTCTCCTTTTGTTAATCAAAATGATAGTTACAAATATTACAGTGGTATAAATAAAAATTTTTATTATCCAAGACCGTTAAATGATCAGCAAGAATCAAACATATATGTAAAACATTTACCACTCTCTTGGGATGACAGCGAACTTTACGATTTTTACAAAGTTTTTGGTGAAGTTATCAGCGCTAAAATAATTACTGTCGGCGGTAGCAAAACAAAAAATTCTAAGGAATATGATGCTGATTCTGGCGTGCCTGTAGGTTCTTCGAAAGGGTATGGTTTTGTTTATTTCAAAAACACTTTAGATGCTTCAAAAGCAATAATTGAAACCAATAGGTATCGTATTGATAAGGACCATATTCTTCATGTGTCATTTGCACAAAAAAGATCAAAATCAGTTCCTGATGTTGAATTTACAGATTCCAGATTTATGAATATTGATAAAGACGATAATAGAAAAGAGTCAAGAAACTTAGCAAGAAAAAATCAAAGAGCCTCCTTTGGAGAATATGCAAATTTTGATTATCCAAATTCAAGTTTTATGTATGGTCCTTCCGTGAACAGACCAGTTCATACATTGAATATATATCATACTGGCGCTCATAATTATGTACCTCATATTAATAATTGGAATTATCCAATATTTACTTCTCCAGCATACCCTGGAATTCCAGCACATAATTATATTCCTCGGGTCAGCATTCCTTACGTTGTTGGTAGACCAACTTCGGCAAATGGTTATGAAATGGAAAATGCAAATTATTCAAAATAATCTTGATTTTTAATCCATTACAAAACATATAACCGTTAAGAGTTTATATTTACATATTAACTTTTTTTTTAAGATATCAAGTTTTTTTTTAAACAATAATAATGGTGATAATAGTATATATAGTGTTAACTAAGTTGTCTTTAAAAATTTAGGTCTTGAATATATATAAATAAATTATAAATTAAAAATCAAAAATTAAAAATTGTTATAATAATGAATGCATTAATCTACAATTTATAAAATCTATCAAATGAAGAAATTTAATTTCTTCTAAAGAAAATTACAATTAATTAAATAATATTTAAAAATAATCATTAAATTATGCTCTATCTTTTCCAGTTGTCATCAATGAGTGTTTAGCTTATACAGCTTCTATAAAATATTTTATTCATAATGGATAATATCATCTCTAATTAATTGAAGAGTTTGTGATATCTTATGATAATCTATGTTTTGTGGTGGTCTACCTGAATTAACATCATAGACATTCGATTGTGAAATGGAATCCACAATATCAGTTAAAGTCAAAACGGCTTTAGCCAAAGCATTGTACTTATAGTCAACATCAATATCTTGTGGTAAACCGGTAGCAGTATGTTGTATTGGGGCAACAATTTGTGGTTGTTGAATTAATGTGGGTAGAGTTGAAATAGGAGCAGCATGAGTTGGGGTTGGTTGCGACAAAGGTGTGACGTTATGTGTTAAAGTACTATGTAAACTTGGCAAAGTAGTGTTTGAAACTTGAGAAGTTAAGGAATTGTTAGATGTTGAAGTTAAAGGAGAAGTACTTAAAGTTGAAATTCCTTGTAATGTTTGACCATTTGCTAATTTACTGTCAGTGTAATAATTTGGTTGGGTGTAAACTGGTTGACCTATGGTTTGACCGACTAACGGACGAGCATATTCATCTCTTTGTTGAACACCGCCTGCATGAGAAAATGGTGGAGGAGTTGGAATAGGAGAAGATCTGAACGGTTGTCTCACAGATTGAACTTGGTGGTAATTACCTAAATGGGAACCTTGTTCTCCATATACTAATGGCTTTTGTTGTAATAACTGTGGGTGAGAAACGTAATTTTGTTCATATACACCATTAATCTTACCACCTTTTATACTACCATCATAATAGTTATAAGATAATGAAGTAAGACCGTTCTTTCTCTTGGCATCCTTGGAACTGTTGCTCTTTCTATGAATTTTATCTAAATCTGAAGTGTCAGACTTTTTATGGAAGACACCAGATGGATGTGTAAAATACCAAATTGTTTTTGATCTATCTTGAGGTAAAGTTGGACGGTTCATCTTATCTTTATCCTTTTCATCTTGACTTTCTGAATCACTTTTAGATTCCGAAGTGCTAGTGTTGGATGCATTATTTTCTACACCTAAAAATGAATATTGATTCTTTGATTTGGCATTTGTATTTGATAATTTATGAAAACCATACATATGTAATTGTCTAACAAAACTACTAACATTACCATGTTTGAAATAACCTTTTAAAATTTTGGTAGCAAACTGAGATGAATAAGGCTTGATAGCAAAAACTGAATCATCATCTTCAGTCCAGTAAATCCACTCATGTAAATTTTCCTGAGCTAATATAGAAAAAAGCTGGTGTAAAAAAGTTCTAGTAGGCATGATCAGTGAATATTAAAATTTATTATGTATGTATTGAATGAAATTTAAATATATTTTATATTACAGTTTGTTTGTTTGTCTTTTCTTGAATAATATTATGCAAAACTTTAAATAAATAAAGATAATCTGGGATTATGTTGATCTCTTTTGTGTAGCTTTTCTTCTATTTCTTTTGTCACTATCCTTTTTGAAATTAAAATGAAAATATAAAAAGATCCTTAAACAAAAACGTCAAAAATATTTATTTCTCCAAAATGGAAAAGGAAAAAAACCAATAAAGAATATTGAGAGTATTGAGAATATCTATATATATATAATTTAATGACAATTCAAGTTTTTTAGTTCTAAATATTATTTTAAAATTTACTCACTTCAAACAGTTATAATGCATCATCTTATTTATATAAATTGCAATTTAGCGATGCAATGAAATCAGTATTCCAATTATTACTATTTAAAAAAATCATCTTGATTTCAATTTTTTTTCTTTTTCTCTTTCGTTTCTTTTTCTCACTTACATATTCTTCATCTTCCAAAAGAAATTTTTTTTCATTGTGGTCTCTCTTCCCCGAAATCTTTCACCTTGTCTCTAAGTTAACTCAAATTAAAAAAAAAAAAAAAAAAAAAAAAATTATTTAAAAAATTTTTCGAATTACAAATATTGTAACATTGAAAATAAATGTGGTGTGAGAATATACCGTACACATGTTTACTTATAAATATAAATTAAATAATTATTAAAAATATAATAGTCGTTGAAGAAGAAATCGAGAAAAAAATTAAAATGCAGTTGAAATTTTAAAATTTCTCACATATTATTGATTTATTTGTTCTATTATTAATAAAGCAACTTGCTCAATACTCTGGGGGAAACAACCAAAGATGTAATGATTTTTGAGAAACAAAATTATTGAAAAATCTCTTGTGTAAAAAAAAATTGATTTGAATTTTTTTCCATTCCTTGTACGTGCATAAATTAAGTTATTTAGAAAATGGATTAAAATAGATTGCTTTTAATTTCTTGATCTGATGATATCGAAAAAGCAAAAGAAATATATCCACTATTTGTTTACTTTATCATTTTTAAGTGAATTTCTTATCTAACGGATAACATTCCCACGGTATTTCACGCGGATTTCCTAATTGTTACTGTACATGATATATCGTGTTTAATTTTTTTTCTTTTTATTTTAATTCTGATTTACTCCGTATTGAATCTAATTTACGAAAAACAGTATTAAAACAATTTCTTTTTATTTCTTTTTATTTCTTTTTATTTCTTTTTTTTTGAAAAAATGATAATTTTAAATTAATAAAACTTCACCATTGAAATCGCCATACAGACAGTACGTTTCACTTCAAATTCAAATATATACCACTATTTTGTTGTTGCTGATTTTTTATTAGTTTCAATTTAAGTTAAATTAATCCAATTAACCAGGAAGGTAAAAAAAATTTGTGAGCGTTAATAGTATTCTTGATATATCCGCAAAAGAAAACAGTAATAAAAAGTGATTTTGGAAGAATATAGAAAGCATTTATACGTTTTTGACATTTTTTTCCAAAAATTATCTTAAAATTAAAAATGTTGTTTAAAAAAAGAAATATCCAAGCTACAGAGAAATAGTGATCGTATTTATATCTATATAAATTAATATATAATAAATGTATATCTCTATTATTAAACTGTGCATGATGGCCTTTGTTGTATGGGCATTCTCTAATGAATATATTTATGAAGAATTGTAGTTAGTTTGTTTTTATTGAAATTATTTATGTTTCTTTAAATTTTGAGAGTTATGTTGGTGCAGAAATGTTGTTTTTTCTTCGTATTCTTTTTTTTCTTTTTTTTATCTAATTCTTGATATTGAGTTTTTCCAAATTAATTTTTTCCAACTTTGTTTCAGCTCCTTTTTTGGAGTATATTTATTAAGATTTTTTTATTTACATTGTATAAAAAGAAAGTAAAGAAAAATTACACAATTTAATTTTGTCACGCTACAATATATTTTTGTCAGAAAATATGTGTTTGTATTCGCATAACAAATGTTTTAAAATATAACTTAAATTGAGATTTAGCTTGTATTTAAAAAATATAAAAAGTATCTTGCTTTTTCAGAAAGTAATAAAGAATTATTTCGTTATTTTGTTCATAATTATCGTTTGCTCTGCTCAATAAAAAATTGTTAAATGTAGTTCTTGCGAATGTTTGCTGTTCATCAGTATATCGATGAAGAACAATAAAAAGGCATAGAAAACCGTATTTTTACTATAAAACTATTTTCTTGATTATTTCAAATTATTTTAAGTTAGTTGACATAGTTTAGTAGCTAACTAGTTCAATGCGAAGTAGAAGAAAAAAGAATATTTTGGGTGCAACAAATTAGGAAATAACCGTTTCCAATTGGATATAAACATGGTAATAATTTTATAATAATTTTATAATAATTTTATGATTCTGTGTGTGTATATAATACTAAGCTTATTTTTCACGTGAAGTCGGTAAAAGTTTTAAAATATAATTTATTTTTTGACTACACAATATTCTAGTGAACAACAATTGATTTCAGGTAATTTGAATTTGAAAAGTTTTGCTAATAAAAAAAATCTCTATTTTGAAAGTGCATACCAAATTACCTGATTGGTGTATTTAAGGCATACATGTTTTTACTGTAGCACTTTTGAATATATGATATCAAAGTAGAAGGATCTCAACAAAAAAACATTATGTCACCATTATCATAAATTTCTAATCTAAAAACATTTGTTAATGAAACTCAGTAGAAAATAAATATTTCAAAGTATTGTTCGTAGAAACAAATTTAAATAAATACAAAAAAAAATATTTTAACTTTTCAAAAATTTTAATTTTTGTTAAATCCCTTTTTGATATTCATTGTGTTGCTTTGTGAAAATAAACTCTCAACAAAAAGCATTTTTTGAAAACAAAAAAAAATCTTCAAACTTTTACAAGTTTATCTAATGAAAATCTGGTGGAAAAAATGTGTTAAAATATTTTTAACAAATATAAGTTTTGACGTCATGGTTTATTTCAAATGAATTAATTTCTTGTTATTGTTGCTTTTCGAAAAATCTTCAATAATTGATTTGTAATTGTACTGTTTTAATAAAAAAAATTTGAGACTAATAATGTGCTAAAACAAATTTACTGTATTTATAAGAATATCCACTATAAAAAATAAATAATAATCTTATTGTCATATACGACTTCATTTATATTGAAGCTTTTAGGATGTAGTATTCCATTAAAATTATTATCGATTATTATATTAACTTAAAAAAAAATATATTAACTCAGAGGCTTAATAAATTAATTAGTAGTATCACTTATTTTTATTTTTTGAATTTGAATTATTAAGAACAGTCTCTGTACAATAAAGACATTCTACTATTGCTAATATCTTAATGTTTTAAAAAATACTAAAAATAATAATATTTTCAGAATTGATACTTTTCCGCTTCGTGCATATCTCCAACAATGTTTACTTTTCATAAAGAAAAAACAATAGAATACCTAAGAAATTTATATTTTCATTGAAGAAATATTCGATTGTTTGGTTAATTTATTTTTTCTTTGTTTTGAATTTTTTACAAAATTAGGACAAATTATGAAATTAAATTAATACAGCGAATTCATAGAAATTTGAAAAAGTCAAAAACTTTAATATTTAAAATTAAAAATGGCTTATCTATCTTCTACTAACCACAAAAAAGCAAAACAAAATATCATAAATATTATTACATTGAAATCTCAATATTTATAAAAAAATACTAAAGTATTTCAAATTAGGAACCTACTTAAGTTTTATGTAAACTACATTTTGATAGGAGAAAAATTATATGTAAGCCAATTTAATTAGTTATTCGTAAAAGAAATTAAACAATTGTAATAATACTAAATTATTTGAAATATCCGAACGGAAGTTTTCGCTGTGAATAATTTTTTTTATTCAATTACAAGCAGTTATTAATTCGAAGAAAAATTTATTATGCTTCAATTGTGAAAATGGGGACTAAATTCCCTCAATGCTAATAATTATTTTATATTTCAAGTTTAAAATTTGATTTAAATATCTGAAAATAAAAGTTATTCGAATCAATAACAATAAGTCTAATGGAAATGAGAAAAAAATAAAAAGAAATTATAAAATTTATGGAAAGAAATCACTTTTGATACAAAATTTGTACCTCAAAATATTTTTTTGTTGTTAGATATCAAAATATTCTCGAAATTATTTGAGAACACAAATTAGATAAAAAATTATCTTGGTTGTTGAAAACAGTGTTGATATATTTTCGTTATTCAAAAAATATAATTTGGCTTGTTTAAAAAATAAATTTCTTCATATTTCTGAAATCTCCGCACATTTCATGTCCCAAAAATAAATTCCTTCCTTTTGTATTTTTGTCTTTTTTGTCTTTTTTGTCTTTTTTGTCTTTTTTGCTTTTTTTGTTGCATTTGTCCTTTTCATAAAGCAAAAGAATTCACATAATTAAACGCTATTATTACTGAATCAACTTGAAACAGATAAAAATTTTGTATGTCCAATATTTTCTGGAAACGGAATAACAAAAATTGCGAATGTAAATATGTCTCAAGATATTCGCCATTTAGAGAGATACCCTAAGTTATAGAATAGTCATGAATGTAAAACCAATTAAATAGATTTTTCATCATATTCAAATTGAAATGTGTCTATCTCCTATAACATTTCTAATTGCAGAATTAACTTTACTTTAGCATTAGTGTCATAATATGTATGAAAAATTTTGGACAGATATTGATTATCTGGATTAATTATTCTCTATTGTTTTGATTTTTTAAGATGGTAATAACTTGATGATTACGATAAATTCCATGGTGCTCATAATTCTAGTTATTAAAAATATAATAGATTTAAGGGCTCTTGTAGCAAAAAATTTTTTGAAAAGTAAAAAATTAGAAAATTGAAATCTTAAACTCAATTATAATAGGATGCTACAGCAACAATAATATAGGTGCTTTAAAACATCATTTAGTTTTAAAACTGGCATGTAATTTGATTTGAGTCTTAAAAGAAAATACCATTGACTAATTCTTATATTTAATATATATAGTAAACTTATTGAGTTAATAAAACTTTCACATTTCTTGAGATAAAAATTTATCATAATTTTCTTGATTAAATATAATTAATTCATTAAATGTTAAGTTAAAGTTTTACGTTAATTGAAAAAAATTAATGTTTATCTTTACTACTAACCTATTTGTATTCTATACCTTTAGTACCCGTACAATACATAAAAATAAAACTACAAAAAAGATAACAATTATTATAGAAAATCTTAAAACCTTTATTAATTCTTTTATCGGAAAACAAATTTCTTGACTCGAATAATTATAGTGGGAACATCATTATATGTATCATTATTCAGTTTAATAGAATAATCAGCTAAAATTAAAATCTATCAAATCCCAAAATAAATTGAAATAAAAGATTGGATAATATTCTAATTTGCTATTTATTCATTAAATAGTGCTCGATAAAGAAAAAAAGTGTCCAAATTTACTTAAGGTTTAAGAAATATTAATATTTTTAAATTTAAATGTGTATTTCATTCATAACCGAAAATATGTTAAATCTAAAATTTGGATAATTATATTTACAATTGAAAATTTCTCCATTAACTTTGGTAAATAGAAAAACAAATTAAGAATAGTAGATATAGTTTTTAATATATATTTGTTATAAAATAACACAGAATATTAAATAATGTAGTAAAGCAGATGCAAGGTTTTTCTGACATTAAAATCGGCCAAAAGTACGATGGGATACACATCATTTTCTACGACAAACGTGATCTAAAATTATTTTATAGGTTTCATATTTTGTTTGTTATTATTTGGAAAATTAAAAATCATTAAATCAAAGAGGATTATGTAGTTGATTACTATGATAAAGTGGTATTTAAGCAAATTCCTTATCTACTTTCTTTTTGATCACGATTTATTTTTATTTGAAGTTAAATTACATATGTTTAAATCTAAAGTAGAGAAGATTACATAAACAACGATGTCCATAGTTTGTAAAGCTTGTAAAGGCACGAAATTCGAAAGGGATCTTTCGAATGCGAATAATGATTTAGTTTGTGTATCATGTGGTTTTGTCTCTGAAGATAACCCAATTGTTTCTGAAGTTACATTTGGTGAGACAAGTGCAGGTGCTGCTGTTGTTCAAGGTTCTTTTATTAGCGGTGACCAAGCTCATGCAGCTTTCACCTCTCATGGTGGTTCTAGTGCCATGGAATCAAGAGAGGCTACTTTAAATAATGCAAGAAGAAAGTTGAGAGCAGTGTCTCATGCTTTAAAGATTAAAGATTATATAACAGATGCTGCATTCCAATGGTATAAGTTAGCATTACATCATAATTTTGTTCAAGGCCGTCGTTCTCAAAATGTTATAGCGGCCTGTTTGTATGTCGCTTGTCGTAAAGAGAAAACTCATCATATGTTAATTGATTTTTCATCTAGATTACAAGTTAGTGTTTATTCTATTGGTGCCACATTTTTAAAAATGGTAAAACGATTACATATTACAAATTTACCTTTAGCTGACCCTTCATTATTTATTCAACATTTTGCTGAAAAATTGGAATTAGGTGATAAAAAAATTAAAGTTATAAAAGATGCTGTCAAATTAGCACAAAGAATGTCTAAAGATTGGATGTATGAAGGTAGGAGACCAGCAGGTATTGCCGGTGCTTGTATTTTATTAGCATGCAGAATGAACAATTTGAGAAGAACACATTCAGAAATTGTTGCCATCTCGCATGTTGCTGAAGAAACTTTACAACAGCGTTTGAATGAATTTAAGAATACAAATTCAGGTAAATTATCAATTAAGGAATTTAGAGAAAATGATGACGAAACTGAAGGTGCAAGACCACCGTCATTTGTAAGAAACAGAATTAATGAAAGAAAAGTTAAAAAACAATTAGAAAAAGAAGAACTAACAGAGACTAGCGAAGATGCTATCAAGAGAAATCCGATTTTATCACAATTGCTTGGTGAGCAAGAACTTTCTTCGAAAGAAGTTTTATTTTATTTAGAAAAATTCTCAAAGCAGAGAGATAGAGTGAGACAGAGAATTAAATCAACATATGGTATTGATAATACTGATGTTATAGTGGAATCTAAGATTGAACATAATTCTGAAAAAGATAATGGAAGTTTAAAAAATGAAAAACGAAAGAATGATAATGTGGAGGAAGAAAATTCCAATAGACCTAAACGAAAGTTGCGTAGTAGTAATGCAGAAAACATTAAGGTAGAAGTTGAAACTGATGATGAAGATCAAGGAGAAATATTTGATGCTACTATGTCTCGTCATTTTCAAGATCAAATCGATGGTTACTCTTTAACTACTGACCCTTACCGTCCAAGAAATTTACATTTGTTACCAACAACAGAATCTTTACTTGCCAAAGTTGGTGATGATCCTGACAATTTTGATGATGTAGATGATGAAGAATTAGACGCACTCTTGTTAGATGAAGAGGCTTCAAAATTAAAGGAAAGAATTTGGATTGGTTTGAATGGTGATTTTCTTTTAGAGCAAGAAAGTAAAAGATTAAAACAAGAGGCTGATATTGCTACCGGTAACACATCTGGTAAAAAGAAGAGAAGACAGAGAAAGAAATCTACTAAACAAGAGAATGACGAAGAAAATATGCTTGCACAACTAAAGGATGAATCAGGATTACAAGCTGCTATACGTGTAGCTGAAGCTAGTGGAGACCCAACAGCAGCTGCAAGTGTTAAAAATATGTTACAAAAAGCAAGTTTTTCCAAGAAAATTAATTACGACGCTATTGATGGTTTGTTCAACAGCTAGCGTGATATATAATAGAAACTCATATTCAATTCGCTGCATATACCTTTCATTATTTTATAAAAAAGGTAAATAAATATAATTATAAACACAAACATATATACATATATATTGGGAACAACACTGTAATACTACTAAATATTTTTAATTATTCAACTTTTCGCACACTTTTGTAGGAGGCATCTCAAATTTCAGTACCGGCCTTTTTTAAAAAAGTTTAAAATATGCCGGGTAATGTTTAGAAAATTTTTTATTCCGAATTTGAGCCTTTCTCATCTCATCTCATCTCATCTCATCTCGTTACTAACCAAGTTGCACATCTACTAACAATTAACCAGTTTGGTTTACTAGCAAGAACATATGAAAAATAAAATACTTACTAATATCTACATTTAGAAAAAATATTATAAAAAAATTCACTTCACTCAGATCGAATCATAATATCCCAAACCTTTAATAGTAATATCATAATGGCCAAAAGAGGTAGAGCAGCAATTTTACCAACAAATATTATTTTGTTACAAAATTTAGTTAAACGTGATCCTCAATCATACTATGAAGAGTTTTTACAACAATACAATCATTATGAATCTTTAAGAGATATTTTTATGTTAAATGGAATGGGTAGCGAATTAGTTGGAAATAACACTGATTCGTCATTAGGTGCATCTACATCAGGTACAAGTACAACTAATTCAACCTCACAACTTTTAGAACTTATTGGATTTGTTTCTCAAGTTTGTTCCTGTTTCCCAAAAGAAACTGCTAACTTTCCGAATGAATTACAACAGTTAGCTTTGGAACACCACGCTTCATTACCATTTGAATTAAAAGAAAAAATTATTACATCATTGATGATGTTGAGAAATAAAGGTGTTATTACACCAGAACAACTAATACAAACCTTATTCCCATTGTTAATTGCGTATTCATCTACCGGTGCTGCCTTAAATTCAAATTCACATGCCCGTGAATTAAGAAAATTGTTATACAATGCTTTAGTTGCTCTATTGAAAAATTGCAACACTGGTTCCAAGAATCAAAAATTGAATAAATCCACCCAAGCAGTATGTTTCAACTTATTGGAGCAACCAGATTCTCAAGGTATCTGGGCAGCTAGATTGACCAGAGAATTATGGAAACGTGGTATTTGGGATGATTCAAGAGCTGTTGAAATCATGACACAATCAGCTTTACATGATGATGTTAAAGTTGCGTTATCTGGTGTTTTATTTTTTTTAGACGCTGATAGAGAAAGAGAAGAAAATTTTGAAGAAAAATCTGATGATGATGACGATATCGATTTAGAATCTTTAAAACATAAAATGAAGATTAACAAAAAATCAAGCAAAAGAGGTAAGAAATTAGAAAATGCATTAAAAACTGTTAAAAAAAATAACAATAACAAGAATAACGGTAACAAACAAAACTACCTAAATTTTAGTGCTATTCATTTATTGAGAGATCCTCAAGGTTTTGCTGAAAAATTATTCACTAAACATTTATCAGGTAAAGGTGCCAACAGATTTAGTTTAGATCAAAAAATTTCTTTAATGCAACTTATTTCAAGATTAATCGGTACACATAAATTGATGGTTCTTGGTATTTATACTTACTTTTTGAAATATTTAACCCCAAAACAGAAGGATGTCACGAAAATTATGGCTGCAAGTGCTCAAGCTTGTCATGACTTGGTCCCACCAGAAACAATTAACATTATGGTTCGTAAAATTGCAAATGAATTTGTTTCAGACGGTGTTGCTTCTGAAGTTGCTGCTGCTGGTATAAATATTATTAGAGAAATCTGTTCTAGAGCTCCACTTGCTATCGATGAAACTCTTTTACAAGATTTAGTCGAATACCGTGGCTCTAAAGCTAAAGGTGTTAACATTGCTGCAAAATCTTTAATATCATTATATAGAGAACTAGCACCAGAAATGTTGAAAAAGAAGGATCGTGGTAAGGCTATTTCTTTGAAGTTACAAGAAGCCAAAAAAGAAGGTGTTGATTACAAAAATAAATTACAATTTGGTGTTGAAACAGGCAATGTCGATAAGATTGAAGGTATCGAATTGTTAGCCAAATGGAAAAGAGATCAACAAGCTGACAATGAAGAAGAAGAAAATGATAATGCTAATTGGGAAGTCGATAATGATGGTGAAGAAAATGATAGTGATGTTGATGGTGAATGGGTTACTATTGAAAGTGATAAAGAATATGATGTTGATATGGAAGATTCTGATGATGAAAAATCCAAGAGTAAGAATGATGATTCTGATTTAGATTTGAGCGATGATGATGAGGAATCCGAATCTAAAGAAGAATCCAAACAAGAAAGCGAACCAATTACCGCTGAGACTGCTTTCAGAGAATTAGCATCAACTAGAATTTTAACACCAGCTGATTTCTTAAAATTACAAGAATTAAGAACAGAAGAAAGTGTTTCTAAGATTATGAACATTGGTAAGAAGAACAATGAAGAACTTGTTGATTCTGATAGATTAACAGGTCCAGTTAAATATAAACAAACCAGAGAAGAACGTTTACAGAAGGTTATGGAAGGTAGAGAAGGTAGAGAAAAATTCGGTAGTAGACGTGGTAAGAGAGATACAATGAGAAGTACCACAAACAAAGAAAAAGCCAGAAAGAAGAATTTTGTTATGATGATTCATAAAAGATCTGTTACTGGTAAACAAAAAATGTCATTAAAGGACAAACAAAAAGTTTTACGTGCTCACATCACCAAGCAAAAGAAGAAAGGTTTTTAATTTTTGAACTAAGAATATTAGACATACCACATATCAACATATAAAGTTAACATTTTTAGCTGATACTATTCATGTACGTATACATATATATATAAACAAAAAAAAAATTGTGCAATAATAAATAAATAAATTTGTGTTTTCATTAAACTGTTTTTGTTATATAAAAAAAGAATATTATTTTTTATCTATATGAGGATATGTATGTTACCAATCAATGATATTTAAATACATAAATGCTGGAATATTTTTAGTCGTGAATATATTTGAATTTTCGTTTATTTTTAATTTTCTACTCAATTAAAATTATTGAGTAACTTCTTGCTTAACTAATTGTGTTGATTTTTGTTCACCATTAATTATATAACCAGCAACTTGTTTCATGGTGTCACCGTTCTTCAGTCTATAATTTACGATTCTACCAATTTGATAACCAGCAGTGCACCCCAGGAAGAAATTGACAGAAGCCAACAACATATTCTTTGGTTTAATTACAAAAGACCATCTCGTCCAAATCACGGCAGTGGCTAATAACGATAGATTTTGAGCACCTGACACTTTATCGACAGGCCTTGAAATATCCGATATACCAGCAATGACCAAACCCCATTTTAAAGTAGGAGCCCAGAAATGCACTGTTCTTGGACCAGTTTCACTTAACCAGAATCTTTTTAGAGCAATATTGAAAGCAGTGGACATATTTGTTATAATTGTATTTTATTGTGTTATACTATGATGTATTGTATTGTATTTATAATGTTATAAAATTAAAATTAATTTTTATTCTGTATGGTTTTTTTATACTTATCTATTTATTATATTACTGAAGACAAACGTAAAAAAGTACAGTTAAAGCTATATGTCTATTGAATAAAAAAGTCGTTTCCTTATATATAATAATTATTAAAAAATAGTTTTTTTAGTCATACACCATTAATAACAAAAATATAAAAAATTAAAAAATTGCATGAACGTGTACGTATTTCTGCTCACGTTTCTTCGGGCATGAAAAAATAACAGGCTTAGTCTTTGTCACGAACTTCTCAATTTGCAACGGCAACGGAAACAGCAACAAAAAAAAGATGAATGACTATGAAGCTAGAAATAAAATTACCTGGTAAATAACCATCGTACCAAAAACTTATAAATTTAACAAATTATATTAATTGATGAACAAAAAAGAAAATACGTAATGCTTTAATTTTTATTTTTGACAAAAGAAGAAAAAGAAACGCCGGAAGCGCGAGCAGCAACAGAACACTTGTCGTGTGCTGAGAAGGTTACTGAGAGCAATGTTAGAAAATGGTCAATCACCCTCTTCCTCTCTTTCCCACTCTTTTTTTCCTCTCCGCTTCTCTGATTATTTGCTAGCCTTCACGTCTTTCATTTGTTCAGCTTTTTACCACATTTTTATTTTTTTCCTACGGAACCAAACCGTGCTATCGTTAGTTTGGAAAAATTATAACACCGGTTGTGCTTCTATTTGTCCAGAAAAAACAAAAGCAAGAACAAATTCAAGAGAACTAAGAAATCATTATTTTTATCGACCGTGAGAGAGTGGGTTAATTTTTGTATTAATTTTTAACCCCAATCTTTACAAATAGCATATTTTCTATCATGCTAACCCCACATTTTTATTACTTCCAATTGTGTGATAATAATAAGCACAATTATAAATGTATTACTCACGAACAGATGAAACCCCCGGGAGTTATTGCCATGCACACTATATACCAAAGACACATATCTTCTATTACGTTTATATACGTATATCAATGAAAGTGAATAATTCAATTGCAGTTTCTCCTTGGATCGGTGTTATAATTATACACATATATATTGGTATGTATATAAATGTGCCCCGGGAATTACAATCACACATACACCGATCCGTGTATAGATATTTACTATTGTATGCCTCTTGCTATAACAACACCTTCGGTTATAATAATATTAATTATTACAAAAAAATTCGTATGCATTATATATATCTATATATATATATCTATATATATTTATTTATTGTTCATTTGTCATTTCCAGTTTTCTAATTGTATTAAAGGGTTTAATACCAAGATTTTTTAGATCATCATGATCATTAATTGACTTTTTTTTATTAAGATCTTTTTCATTTTCACTTTTGTTTTCATTTCCATTCCCATTTTCACTATTTTTCGTCTCTTCAATGTCTTTCTTTTTATTTTTAGATTTAACCTTATGCTTGGTTGTTGCTCCACTCGTATGTATAATATCACTGGTAAAATTTAATATATTAGTAGATTGTTCTTTATCACTATCTTCATTATCACTTTCACCCGAGCTTGTCTCATCTCCATAGTTTAAATTTAAATCAATCTCCAATCCTAGTATACCATTTTTAATTTCATTCATAAATTCCCATATGTTAACATTATTGGATTTTAAATCCTCCTCTTTTTCTTCGTTTAAATGTCGCAGTTTATTATCATCAGTTCCCTTATTGGAATTATCTGTCCGTATTTTTGTATTCACGTGCGAATTTGCACTTGTGCTCTTATTTTTATTTGTTGTATTATTGATTTTATCCTTACCTACTGGCGAATTGATAATATAAATTTTGTTTTTAATTTTGTTAATTTCATTTTTTTTACTATTCAACAATTTTTTGTTTTCAATAATTTTTTTTTCATAAAATTTGATATTTTTTTCAATCTCCAAAATTTCTAGTTCTTTTGTTGCCAAATCTTTTAACATATCATTATTTGCACTAATTTTATCATTTTCATCATTTTTTATATTTGAGTGCTTGTTTAATTTATTTTCTTCAATACTTTTTTTTCTCTCACTAGGTTCAACAATAATATGAGGTTGGATCAATGATTTAATTGTATTAGACCTTCTTAACTTATTAATATTTTTATTTCTATCATTGGGACTACTAAAACGACTATTTTCATTACTCATGTGTATAACATATAATATATATATATGTGTGTTTGTTTGTGTATATATGCTTCTATTTCTTAACAAATTAGAAACAAAAATAAAAGTAAAAATAAAAGTTAAAGTAAAGATGAAAAATTACTATTATAAGTACAGTTCTGATTCTTAACAATAAATAATCGTATCTGAGTATTATATCATATTTCAACTTCTCTAACCATTGAACACTAAGTTAATTAATGAAAAAGAGAATTAAGTGTAAAGCAAAATAAACTAAAACGAAATTAATTTAGTTTCACAAAAATAGAATTATATATTATACATGGTTCAAAATCTTTGATCTCGCCAACAAAAGCAAAAAAAAACTATATAAACACGCTTTTTTTCTCTTTTTGTCTTAATTTTTTTTTTCTCGTGTATGCGATGGCCTCTTGTTTTTTGTGCTCATAATGAAAAATCACTACATATATATATTTGTTATAAATAAAAAATATGTTAGTGTATTATTTGATCAGATTAAAATCATATTTGTATATATCGAAGCAACAAATGTTGTTCTAATCAATTATACAAATTAAAAAGACACGAAAATATATTCATAATCTTCCTGACAATATAAAAAAGTGGTGAACATTGTAGTAAAACGTCACCAAGAAACATAATTTTTTTTTTTATTTTCCATTGTTTGAATATAAATAATATAATTACAATAATAATGTATCATATACAATGAATGAAGAAACAATTACATATATTTCAAACATCTTTAGAGTGAATTTTAACCTATTCTTTCTAAAGAATAAGAAAATTTATAAGTATGTTATACGACAATTTTAATAATAACCATTTAACTGTTAGGTCATTTTCTTACTTTAGCACTTATTAAATTTTAATTTGATCAGTTGAATTAAATTGAATTTAATATGAACTATTAATAAAACCTTGCTACGATAACAATTTAGCTGAGATTCAAAAAAAAAATTTTTTTTCTTTAAACTTACGTGAAAAAAAAAGTATTCGTAATCCCAAAAAAATTTTTTTCACTTGGTTTTTTTTTCATTTGATTGATTCTTTTTCAATCGGTTAGTGTGACTTATTCCTAGAAAAAGCGCTACTTCGTATCATTATATTCTTTCCAATGAAAATATTTAATACCTAATCAAGGAAATTGCACTCATCACGATACTATTATCTAAAGCATATACTACTAGATATTTATATTCTTGAAAAAGATGTACGATATTTTAAAATACGATCAATAGAATAATTTGCTTTTTAAGATTTATACGTTATTACTATTACTACATTTTTTAAACTTTTTGTTTAATGGAAATTTAAACTCTTCGATCGATTTTATGAAAATTTATTTCTTACATTATTTATTCTCTAATTATATTTAATGCATCACCTCAATAAGGACGTCTTATTCAATTGAAGATTATAACAAACAAATAATTTTTTTAATAAATCTGATCTAAATTTCATTATATATGCATATATAACCCAATTGTGAATATTCTTTTGGCCGTCAATCTAATTTTGATTCACACAATTGACATAAACTCGTTAGCCAAATACTAATATAAATATATAACTGTGAATCTGATTATTTTGTGGGAAGAACAATAATTATATATATTTATACTTATAGATCTGTTAATGCTGTTACAAAATATCTATCGCTTTTAACATATAAGGTATTAAGTTGAAAAGAAAATAACATAATACTGGAAAAAATGAGTAATACTCAAAACTCTGCATCATCTTCAACTCATTCCATTGATAGAAATTATAACCCATGGTCAAAGATTAATGTTAAAGATACACCTTTCCCAAGGTATAGACATATTGCCTCATCTTATGTTTACCCAAATAATGATTTATACATTAATGGAGGATTATTTGAATCAAATGTTTATGGCGATACTTGGCGATTAAATATCTCAGAAAATCTGGATTATAAATCTAATGATTCTAACTATAAATGGAGTTATAATTGTAATATTATAGATTTAATGGAAAAATCACCTCCGCCAAGAGTAGGTCATGCTGCTACATTATGCGGTAACGCTTTGATTTTATTCGGTGGTGATACTCATAAAGTTAATATTTCAAATGGTTTAATGGATGATGATTTGTATTTTTTAAATTTAGATTCGATGAAATGGACAATACCAAATCCAATTGGTATCAGACCTTTAGGTAGATATGGTCATAAAATATCCGTTATAAATTCAAACTTATATTTATTTGGTGGCCAATTCGATGAAACTTATTTCAATGATTTAATTAAATTTGATTTAACTAATTTTAAAAATTCAGATTGTAAATGGGAATTTATTACACCAAAAGGTTTTGTACCACCACCACTAACAAATTTTACAATGTGTACTTTTGAAAATAAAATATATGTATTTGGTGGTGATACTTACCAGGGTTTAACAAATGAAACTTTTGTTTATAATCCGGAATTGAATGAATGGATAATTTTAGAAACTTTTGGTAAAGAAAATATTGATAAACCTCCTCCAATTCAAGAACACTCTTCAATTATTTATAAACAATTAATGTGTGTAATTGGTGGTAAAGATTCAAACGATGATTATTTAAATACAGTTTATTTCTTAAATCTAATTACTAATAAATGGTATAAATTACCAAGTTATAGTACTGGAAAAGATGAGACTACCCAAATAATGTTACCAAGATCAGGTCATTCTGTTTCATTATTGAAAAATAACAAATTGTTAATTCTGGGTGGTGATAAATGTGATTGGGTTGAGAAAAATGATGATGGTGATTTAGAAATTTCTAATAATGATACTGGTGAAGGTGTTTTTATTCATATATTAGATATATCAAAATTAAATCATTTATGCCCAGGTATTTTCAATTATTCAAATCTAGATATTGAAAATATTTCAAAATCAACTTTAATCAACGAATTTAAAGAGGAACAACCACAACCAAATATTTTCACGCCAATTGTTAATCAGTATCAAAAATATTCAAAGGATGATTTAGGAGACAAAGAAAAAACTATTTCTCATACATCAATTGTAAGTTCAACAGAAACTCCACCCACTGATAAAAATAGTAATAATACCACTAAGACCAACACAGATATCAATTCTAATGATATTAAAATTAAAAAACATCAACGTGCATTGTCAGATTTGACAAAAATTACTTCTCCAATTCCAAATTCTCCAATACCGCAATTAGTTAATGAAAAAGAATTTGAAATTACAAAAAATGAAATTGATTCATTAGGCGATTCAATGAAAGCTACTGAAATGCCAAAAATTGTAATGATATCAAGGCAATTCAAAGAAAAATCAAAACCCTTAAGAGAAAGTCAAATCAGTAATTATTCTGTAAGAACATCATTAACAGGATTATCATCAAATATTGAAGAAGAAATAGATTTCGATGCTTATTTAGACTCAACTAATCATTCACAAGATGTATTAGACCAACCAATAACCACTAGCAAAGATTTTTATCAAGTAAATACAGAATTGAACGAGTTAAACGATTCTAAAGATCAAATAATTAGAGAGTTGAGACAAGAAATTGCCACTCTAAAATTAGCGTCAAAAGAACAAAATGTTCCAACAGAGGAAGATATGACTGTAAATACATCTATTATGGAATCTAATAAAAAAGTAAATAATTCAAATTTATCCGATCAAGATGAAACTCCAAAGGAAAAAAAGTTAAAAGAATTGTTAATTTCAAAATTATTAAATACAGAAGAATTAAATAGGATTATATTGATTCAGAATGAAAAATTAAATGAATTAGCAAAATTAAAGGCAAAAATTAATTTGTTGAATGTTGAAAATCAAACATTAAAATATGAAAATCAAACATTAAAAAATACCATAAATTCCGAAATTGAAAATGATGAATTTATAGTTAGTGTAAAATCATATTCAGAACAAATAGAAAATTTTATTTCAAACAATAAAACTTCCCCAGCATCAGTTTTAGAATCAGGCAGCTCTCTTTTGAAAATCGCAGACTTTGAGACCCCTAAAGTACAAGCTTCCAATGTTTTAAATAATCCTCCTTCTTCTGCAATTTCAAAGTTATCTGATAGGTTAGATGATATATTATTAGAGAGTCATGAACTTAAAAATAGAACAAGTTTGTACAATGAAGATATTACAAGCTTTCAATCGAATAAAGAAGATCTTGAAACAGAATTATTTATTATCAAACAAGAAAGGGATTATTATAAAACTGAATTCTCCAAATTAAAAGATGACCGTGAATTATCAAAAGGAGAGTTATAATAAATTATTCATCATGCATTTATAATTATTTTTATTTTATCAAACTTATTTAAGTAAATATAAAAGTTTAGAGACAGTCCGTAATTAATAAAATCAAATAATTATTTAGTTATTATCTGAATTTTTTTATCTTTAAAATTAATATCTAATTCAAGAATTGATTTTGCACACCAGTCCCAATTTATTATTAATCCACTATTATTACTTTCATTCATTAGCTTTTTAAATTTTTTATTTTGGGTAGGTTTTGTGGTCAATATAATATAATCAAAAGAGTCTGCTTTATTGGAAGTTTTTTTAGTTGATACATCAGGAGATTTATTCTTAATTAAATCATCTAAACCAAAATTACTTTTTGTAGATTTTACCTTTTCAACACCATGTGCATATAAAACAGAAGAAATTACTTCCACACCACCTTGAACATCATTCATCAAATTGATATTGTATATACTAAATTTTTCAAACAATTTTTTTTGAGAATGTGTCTTGAGCAGTAATTGAGGAGAAATATCAGAAATGAAAAATTTGGATAAATCAAACTCTAATTCTAAGTGACCTTCTTTAGAGTGTATTTCATCTAATATTGAAGTAATAAATTGTGGACTCAATATATACTTTAAAGGATGAAATGCCAATGCTTTCAGATACTTTACCGTTCTCATTTGCTTTGGAGCTATCAAAGTATTCAACATATGTGAATTGTTGGTCTCAATTTCTTTATATATCCTAATACCCAACAAAAATAATAATTTTCTATCTAAATCGGATAAATCATCGAGACATCCAGTGCAGACAGCATCCATATTATATAATAACTTAGACCTACTAAGATTAGCAGGTGTAATATTATTTATAATTTCACTCTTATCAGTTGGCAATAATTTTGTTAATATTGATTTTGCTTTATTGTCTAATTCTTTCTCTTGTCTTAGTTTAGACAGCTCTTCCGGTAATAAGTCAGCTGTTCTTTTCTTTTTTGAATTTTGTTGAAATTGATTTAATGATTCTATATCAGTATGTAGCCTCTTAGCTGCTTTAGCTTTTGCAGCTCTGCTTCCACTCAGAGCCCTATAATTAATATTTTCAAAGCTCTGTTCACTGTTGGTAGTGTCTTTAACAAAAGTATTATCATTATTAACTTTATTACTACTAACTTCATCGACTTTCCCTTCATTTTCATTATTAGTTTGATCAGAAATCGTAATGGACTCATCATTTCTTGAGCTCTTTCCCATTTGATCATCCACTTTACCAAGAACTGTATTATCAACTTCTATATTACTAATGTCCTTTCCAACGTCATTATCAGATAAAATTGGATCTTCATTGTCCTTTTTAATTGCGTTAGCTAATAATGTTGCATTTTGATTGTCCTTTCCAATGTTATTAAATACTTCTGTTATATTCTCGTTGTCATCATTATTTGATACATTGGTAGCATTACTTTGTGTGTTGCTCTGCTTTCCGAAGTCATTTTGTAATTTTTCTGCTTTGGTTTCAGTTTCTTTTATTGCTGTACTATTCGAAATTTGCCCACATTGTGAAGTTTTTGAAGTAATCAATTCATTATTATTTTGTGGAGCATCATTAGAAGCATGCTTATTAAGTTCAGTAATTTCACTCAATAGAGAATTATTCGGTTCTAATGTTTTGTTTTCCTTTTTTATTGGAGAAAATGCTTGAGTTGATAGTTGAGTTGCAGCTTGCAAACTATTTTGTGAAAATTCATTGATATCCTCTGATATAAACTGAAAATCTTCTATGAAGTCACTATTATTTCTATCTCCATTTTTAATATCAATATTTTTATCATCTTTAAATGTATACTCACTTTTAATCTCTATATTTTTATTATCGTCATTTCTATCTCCATTACTAATATCCGTATTTAAGTTGTCATTGTTTATATCGTTTTTATTAGTAACTAAACTTAAACTAGCGCTGCTAATTGTTTGCTGTTCAACTAATACTTGATTATTCATCTTGATATTGTTTTCTAACCTTGATGTATTCTTAATTGCATCCAAAGATCCGGATACAACATGTACCTTGCTAACAGTATTTATATCATTTCCATGTGTTAAATTTGGATTTATGCTATCGACACAGTTTGCAAAATCTTCAATTCTTACAGTTTGTCCCAGTGAAGCACTTAATAATTCATTACAGTTGTTTGACTTGTACAGCGGATTATTGACATCTAATCGTTCGCCAGTAATATAACAACATTCCAACCATATATGGTTAGTAGTGTGTAGTGTATTTGGTCTCTTCATAGCAAACTCGTATTTTTTACCGTGAGGAGAACCAAATAATAAATGCGTGTTCTTCTTAGATAATTCAGTGGATGCGAAACCACCCATTATTTTAGTCAATCTCTGAATGTAATATCTTTGGGGACCAAAATAATTTGTATATGCTAACATAAGTTGTGTTCTTTCAAAAATTTTTTTTTTAAAAGGTTTCAAAAAAATTTTACTGTTACTATCGACAAACATTTCCATTTCTATACTGTAAAATATCCAAGGGATACTCATAGTTAAGAATCCAAGTGATTCAGCTACTTTGTATTCACGAGATTTAGAAGAAAAACCAATGTAACTATCTGCTTTTCTTGCATAAAAATCTTTTTCATCAATATGCCTAACAATTTCACCTCCAACTGATCGCAGTAATGATATGAGATAATTATAAAGGTTTTTTTCTAACAATAGATCCATACCTAAGTAAAATTTATGAGAACTAAATAAGTTAGAGCTCCTTTGACATTTAATTTCCTCTAACGAATTCCATAAATCTTGAAGTCTGTTCTTTGCTTGTTCTCCAGGTAACTCTAAATTTATTATATGTTCTTTGGTATTTACTAGTTTTAATTCTTTGAAGCATTGACATAACCATGTTGGATAAACAAAATTAATAATATATTTTTTTTCTGAAGCAATTGTAGCAATTATAGCTTGATCAGAAGGATCATTGGTTATTACATGTGACGTTAAAATGGATATATGATCCACCGTTGTACCACCCAATGTGTTGATAATTTCTGAGTAAAACAAATGTTCCGTTTTATTGAATGACGTTGGGGATAGAAATATTTGAAATTGTTTAAATATCTTTTTAGTATCTGGTGAAAAGCTATTGGTTTTAACTAACTTATTAACTTCAATACATTTATATACCCACGCACCTGTAACAACTGGAATCAAAAAATCATAACTTGCAACTTTATAGAAAGGAAAATTTATATTATCACTAATAATAAAGTGTATCTTTTTATCACTTAAAAGATTAGTGAATTGTGTTTTAAGATCCAATTCTTCCGCCAGTTGAATATCTGTATTGAAAATCACATTGCAACTAAGACATCCGTTTATTTCTAGAAGCCTTTTCAATTTTTTATCATTCTCTTTATTTTCCTCATTAGAAAATACTAAAAATGAAATATGTTCAAAAAGTTGGCCCATCTATCAATTAATTATTTGAATTATTAACTTTTAAATTTTCAATTTACCTTAAGTTGCCTATATTTCAATGAATCGATTTTATGTTACTTTTATATAAATCAATATTAAATATATATAATAATTTTTAAATTGAAATAAATATTGTAATCTGATCATCTCAAATATTTGTGATTATTATTTATTACGCGCATTGTTAGTTAAAAGGAATATTTACGCGACTAGTTCACCTTAATGGTTTTTTTTCAAAAGCAATGAGTTACCTTTTTATTTAAAAAAACTATAATAATAAATAAAAAATAACTTTTTTATATCAAATAGTTATTGAAAGTGCTAAAAAACATCCAAATTATAATAAAACCAATAACGTTTATTTATCTCTCAATATATTTCATAATTGAAGATATATTTTTTGAAAAATCGTTCTCATTATTGATTAAGTAAAATTTTATAAATAGTTTAGCCGCCGAGATATTAACAATACATTAAGACAAGGATTACATTCTTAATATAAGAATATACTATTGGAAAATGAATATTATAAAAGAGGAAACTTTCTCGAATGAATTTCTTGATTTACTAGTCATTACAATCGATTGTGAGTCAGTGTTTAAAAAATATAATGAGTTGAATTCTAAATCATTACAAGAATTTATATTGTCTGAATTAATTGAATTAATAATGTACTCAATTTCAAACGTCTTTTTTAAAAAAAATACTACTTATAAGAAACTAATTAATTTAAGTTTCAAAAAACTATATTATCAATTAGAAATTTGGAATGATTTATTATATCTTTCAATGAAAGATTTAAATATTTTATCAAATTTTGATATTTTCATCACTGAATTAACAAACGAAGATAAAAACCATTATGTAACTAAAAATTCAAGATTATTAAATTTTATTAGTAACAATAATGATGATAATCCAAAAGAACCAGTTTTTGAAGATATAAATTATGAAGAATTGTTAAAATTAACACTACTAAACTTTTTTGAAGAAAATGATATTACAAACGATATTGAAATGAATCAAATTTTAGATGAATTTCATACTTTGGAAGAAATTATTTCATTCCAAAATAGTGGTTAATTAATTTAAATTAATAATTTGAATAAATCTTATTACTATCGGACTTTTAGATTCAATGCAATGATACATAACTGAAAAAAACACAAGTAAACAACAAGTAAAAAATAAAAAAAAAAAAAGTTTACTAACAATGAAACAATTGAATATTTAGTTATGAAATTCATCAATATTTTATCTTTATTTCAATTCTTATAATTGCTTTACCAACAGTTCAAATTATCAATTATTACAACATAATCCAATTATTATCGTGGTATTAACGAATATTAACCTATTATTACAATACAACCGGTACTACCCAAAAAGTAAATTTGTCTGAATTTTAAAACTTCCACTTCCACTTCCACGTGGTACACAGTTAATTGTTTTATATTCGTGCTATAACTTTTTCACTATGGAAATGAAAAATAAAAAAATTTACTGTTTTACATTTTATGAAGGAATATGATTTATTGGATAAACACTTAATTGCACATTGGATATACACACGTTCAATTGTAGTAAATTAATTATGTAATCAGATAAAATCGAACCTTTATTAGTATATTATTATACTATTATATTATTACACTATTATATTACATTCAAATATTATTTATTCTTGGGTTTTCACTGAGTATTCCGAAATTACTTTCAAAAAATATTAAGAACTTACATAAAAAATACCATACAATAAGAGCAACAACAATAATAATTATTATTAAAACTACAAAAAGAAAAAGAAAATTGTGAAAATTGAAATTCGAGAATTAGGTGTTGATCAAAAATATAAAAAATATTTAAATAAAATATAATTTATATTCACAAAATTGTAGAAAAATAAATAAGATCCAAATTAGACGAGACAGATTAAAAGTGCCATAACAAATATATATATATACATATATTTATACTAGTTCACTATTTCTTCATTTGGTTATTTTGGTTTATAGTGTGAATTTATTGTCAGTTTTAATTTATTACAAGTGTTACTAAGATACTGTTTTAAAAATAATTATAATAGCATACAATAGAATTTTTCGAAGATAACATTAAATATATTTCATTGACTATCAGTTCGTAATGAAGTTTGGTAAACATTTGGAAGCAAGGCAAATTGAAATACCGGAGCATAATGGCTATTTCATTGATTATAAAAGTTTAAAAAAACTGATAAAACAATTATCTGCAATTCATATTTCACCAAGTGATGATACTAATTCTTCAAATGAACTCGATAACGAGAAAGACAACACAATTGATAGAATCTATTCATTTGATGATTCATTAATTTATAAAAGATTACAAGAAAATCAATCTTCATTTTTTTTCAAATTAGAAAGAGAATTAGAAAAAGTAAATTCATACTACTTAGAGAAAGAATTAAGTTTGCATATTAAATTTGATATATTACAAAAAAAATTCGATAAATATAAAAATCGTGGTAAATTAAATTCAAGAGATTCAATGTCATATAAAACGTTATTAGGTGGTATAAAAAAATTTCAAAAAGATTTAGATAATTTAGAACAGTATGTTAAATTAAATAGAACAGGTTTTCTTAAAGCATTAAAAAAATGGGATAAAAGGTCACATTCTCAACAAAAAGAATTTTATTTTGCAACTGTAATCACCGTTCAACCAATTTTCACTAAAAATGATATTTCAATTTTAAATGATTCAATTTTAGCGCTTTTAATTGCATTAGATGAAATGAGCACACAATCATATAGAAAAATAAACAGTTCTGAAATAACTAGAGATCATTTAAGAGGTTCCGTTGAGCATGGAGAGTTTACATCCTTGATAAATGGGACCAATAGTCAATCAAATACCAGTATACATGATGATTTAATTAGAAGACATAGTCCTACTTATACTCAAAACAATCAATCTGAAAATGATTCAAATAAATTGACATTGTCAAAAATAGATTATGAAATTGAAATTGAATCTGAAATAGAAGATTGGTGTAAAGAACTAATATACATTGATAGAGTAAAGGATGAAATAAGAAAATCTAATATGTTATCAAATTTTTTTGATAATAAAATTAAAATGAATATTGAAAAATTAATTAATGATGAAAAAATTGATTTGAATTTAAGATTGCGTGATTCAACAACTAAATTGTTTAGTCTTTTAATTGATAGTGAACTTTCAGACGAATCATTGCAAACATTTTATAATTCCGTTAAACCACATATTGATTTATCATACTATGATGAAAGTGATTCTGTATTTTTGAAAAGAAATATTTTGCATGAGGCTTCTAGATGTGTTGCTCACTCTAGACATTTTATTTTACAAGAAGCTTTCAACAGATTGTCATTTGAAGTTTTTCAAAAGTTAGTGAATGATAAAGATAGTCATTTAAGGGTCCCGCTACATTATGCATCTGAATTTGGTAAACTAGAAATTGTTAAATTACTAATCGAATCCAAATCCTTAAATTCTGTCGATGTGTTAGATAATACTTCACATACGCCATTAAGCTTAGCAATCATTAATCAGCATAATGACATAGTTAAAATATTACTTACAGAAGGTAACTCAAATCCTTCTCCAGAGTTAGATGCAAAATCGAATCCTCAATTTGCTCCATTAATTATTGCATGCGAATCAAACAATTATGGAGCAGCTAAATTACTTTTAGAAATCGGTTCTATTGATGTAAATAAAACAACAAATCATTTAGGTTCGGGTTGCCTTCATATTGTCTCAAAAAATGGTTGTAGTAAAGAATTAATAAAATTATTATTGGCAAACGGAGCAGACGCTAATAGTATTGATGAATTCAATAAATGGACACCCTTAATTTATGCTGTCCAAGAGGGCCATACAGATGTTGTTACAGAATTACTCGAGAATGGAGCTGATGCTGAAATAACGGACGAAAATGATAGAGGTCCATTATTTTATGCTATTTGGGAAGGTCACATTCATGTTTTGAATTTAATATTGAAAAAATTGAATTCTTCTGAGGGTCATAGGTTTATTTCTTCTACTAATGGTACATTGGCATCAAATGTCATCAACATTGATGAAGAATTTGATGAAATACCAGACTTTACTTTACCGCCACCAATCATTCCACTAAGGAAATATGGTCACAATTTCTTGGAAAAGAAAACCTTCGTGAAAATAATATTGAAATCAACAAATGATTTCATTAAATTCAATGAAGATGACGATATATTATCACTCATTCCTGGTAGAATTACTTTAACTTCAAATTCTGCAGGATCTTTTCCAAGAAATATTATATTACCAATCAAAGAAGAGGAAGATAGCGATATAGTATTTCAAGTTGATTCATTCGAAGATTTTAATGTTGATTTCGAAATTTATCCATCGTATGGTACCAGACTGCTTGCAAAAACAACTGTTATTCCAAGTATTTTAAGTGCAAAATCTGTCGACGGGACTGGTTATTCTCAATTACCTTTATTTGATTACAAATTAAAATATGTAGGAACTTTAAGTATTGGTTACCAAATCATTTCCCCTTGTAATATTGTTAAACCATTAGATATTTCAAAATACGAAACATATTGGAAGTCCACTACGAATGACAATACATTAGACAATTCAATTCATGAATTTATAACCTCATCATCTCTAAGTGGTAGCTATCTTTCTGTTCAAGTTTGTTCTTTGAAAGATGGTACTGTGGTAGTGACCCCATCAGTTTATGTCAACATAAGTGATATTAAATTGTTTATGCTTGATATCAATAAGCAACAACTTCAAACTATTGTTGGCTATGATCTAGACAACATGCCAAATTTTAACGATACTGTCAGTTTGAAGAAGCATTTAGAAGGGAATATTGTCACATTAGAGTCATTATTAGCCAATACGTCTTCGGCTATTCAATTGGATATTCAAGTTATGTTTCCAACTGAACAAGAATATGATAAGTTACTTTTGGGTGTCCCTAAATTTATAAATTTAAACACTTATGTTGACAAAGTTTTATTGGTCACTTTTGAACATATTAGAGATTTACGCCATTCATCTAAGCCTTTAAGATCAATTGTTTTTAGTTCATGCAATATTCAAGCTTGTTCTATTTTAAATTGGAAGCAGCCAAACTTTGCTGTAATTTATATATTAAATTCATTGTATAAAGAAAATAATGAATTTATCATGGATACTGCACATAGATTGAGAAAAAACATACCTGAGTTCAGTAATGTTATTGAAAAAGATGATAGTTATTACTGCATTCACGAAAAGATTAGAATGTCTTCGACTAACAATTTATTAGGTATTGCCATTCCAAGTGATATTTTGAAACTTTCTCCCCAATTAGGAGAAATAATTAGGTCTAATGGTCTACTATTGATCAAGTCAAGTAGTGAAATTGTAGATGAAATTTCAATTGATGAAAATGTTAATGGTATTTATGTTGATTCGATTTTGGAATTTAACAAAATAAGTTGAATCTATATAGCTAAGTAACAAGAATAATGTATTTTCAATATATGATGCATTTATTATATGAACATTATTTATTTATTTATTTCATTTAGATAAAATGTGGGTATTGATGAGTAGATTAAACCACATTGTTTTTTTATTTTCTGGATATTGATTTGAAGTTTAACATAGTATAATGTCCTTATTATCATGCATATTAATGTGTGGTACTATTTTATTAATTTAATCTTTCTGAATTTATTAATTGTTAATATCAATTTGTTTTTGTATTACCATTACCTATTAACAATCACTTAAATCTGAATCATCATCGTTTTTGATTTTACTGAAAGTTAATTTTGTTGGAGCAGAATTAACTTTAAATAATTTTGATTTATGGTCATTCAGCTTTTTAGAACATGGTGATAATAATCTGTCAGTTGGAGATGCAAATTTATTTCTTAGATTGTTACTCTTATTTTTATTTTCAGCTTTTATGTTTTCTTTTTTGATGCAATTTGTCGGAAATTTTTTATTAAATAAAGCTTTTTGTAATGACAATGATTTGTTAACTGAAAATTTTTCATTCTCAACATTATTCTCAACAGAATTTGATGAATTTTTTTCTACAGTCTTTGTACCCATTACAGAATTAAGCTAAATACAGTTTAGTAACTTTTCACTACTGCTTTTAGTATTTTTTGTTCGTCTCTTGAATCAATAAGCTAAAATGAGCAAAATCAATAAGATAATAACCAAACTTATATATATATAAGAATGTAAATATGCAAATGTTCAATGTATTAATAATACTTCAGATTATTAAAATCGATAAATTTACATCCAAGTAATGACAACTCTAAACATGCCAATTACATAAAAAAAGTACACACATGCAAATAATTTTAAATTAATACATTCTTTGCCTAGAGGAAATTCATGATTGTCTAATTCTGAAACATATACTAAGGCAATAGATAAATACATTAAAAAATTTGTACTTCGATAGAAATCGCAAGATCTTGAATTGAATTTAATTATACTTCTCGTATGTTTACGTTTTACTTAAAAAGGAAATCAAATTGATCTAGTTTGGAGTCTCTTTTCGGAATGTTACGTTTTACCATGGGCTCAATAACTTCATACAACTGAAAAACTTGTTTGTCTCCATCTAACGTTCATCGCATACCATTGGAACACCAATTAACGCAGACACTGTATATTGAGAGCTTAGAACAATCTGCCTTGGCTTATGCACTTCTATAAAACCAGCTGTATGAAATTCACAGTTAAAACTTGACAACCTCAGATACCTACCTTATTCAGATAGGCCTATCATACAGATACATTGGTGCTGCCACCATGATATTATTTATAGAAGGCAAAGCAACCAAGAAACACAAAGAAAGAACTCAAAACATTGACCCAGTGATGTCACCGTATCGAACATTTCAAAATTTCAGAAAAATTGTAAGCTCAACACTGGAAATTGATTAAAATCCATATTTTTAACTGACAAACCACCGTACCAATATCTCAATATTTTCGATTTTAACAAAATTTTGAAAAATTTCACCAGAGTGAAAAACTGAAAAACTGAAAAACTGATCCGGTCGAGATCAAAACACTAAACATTTCTTTTTTTCTCTTCTTTCTTTTACCACTCTCTCACTTTCGCTTTTGTTTTCGAGATTTCGCCAAAAACAAAAGAGAAATTAGCGATAAAACATAACAAAGTTTGTAATTTTAGTACTGTTATTATGGATATTTCCATTAGCAAAAGAAAATTTTTTCTTTTGTGTCTTATTCTGTATTATTTCCCAACTGGTGCTCGAAAAAATATAGTGGTGGTACTTGATAAGTTAATTATATATATATATTTTCTATAGGGATTTTATTCGTTAATTTCTTTCATTAAATTATATACACACACACACACACATATATATATATTATTATTACTAGTTTTCTATTTATTCATATTTCAACTAGTGTTTTCAATTAATTAAACTCTAATCGTACAAAGGAAATAACGATAACTGACTACAATGAATTTATTCAAGAAAAAAGTTAAGGAATTATTTTATTCTTACAGTACTTCAGATCACTATGCTGAATATGATCCGAATTCCGCACCAAACTTCAATATGAATACAAGATCGAATCCAAATCCTGGTTCCAAAGTTTATTTAAATAGTAATAATACTTATAGTAATGGTCAATTAGATGAAGAAATGGGTTACCATGATAATTTAGATGCTAATGAAGGTATCGACATTGAAAATTTCGATCCAAACAACAACGAAGGGGTTTCTGAAGTTATTTTGGCTTGGACGCAAATAGATAATTGGTCATACGAGAACAATCCGGATTTAAATGCGACTCTTGACGATCCTTGTACTAGCAATGATGTTGCTAGAGCTGAAGAAGATTTAGCTATTACTTTCCCACCATCGGTTAGAGCTTCTTTAAAGATCCATGACGGTCAAGAAGATTTGGAATCAATCACTGGTACCTCTGGTTTAGTTTATGGCTTACAATTAATGAAACTAGATGAAATTGTGCACATGACTCAAACATGGAGAAATGTGGCCTCAAACTTACAAAGACGTCAACAATTGCAACAACAGCAAGGAAGCTCCTCTAAACAACAACAACAACCACATAATCAATTCAAATTACCAAATATACCTGAACAAAAATCCATGCCACCAAATGCAATTCAAACTGTTTATGCAAACGCTTCTTGGATTCCATTATTAACAGATTTATCAGGTAATCATATCGGTGTCGATTTAGCACCAGGTCCAAATGGTAAGTATGGTCAGGTAATAATATTCGGTAGAGATTTTGATACCAAATATGTAGTTTCAAATAATTGGGGTAGTTTCTTATTGTCTTTCGCTAATGATTTAGAAATTGGTAATTGGTATTTATTTGATGATTCAGATGATTATTTAAATGGTGAAGGTGAATTAGTATTTAGAGATAAAAGTAGAAATGGTCCTATAAGAGATTATTTGGATATATTGAAGGAAAGATCTGTTATTGCCTATAGATCGACACTATCACAAAATGTTCCACAAACTCAAGAATTCAAACAACAACAACGTAAACCTGAAGTTTCTCAAAAATCTCAATCTCGTGTTGTAAGTGAAAGTGTTGATAATTTTGATGAAGATGAAGATATAATGACCGACGAAGAAGAACCAGTGAAGGTAGAAGAACCAGTTGAAGAGACTAAGGAAGAAGAACCAGTTGAAGAAACCAAGGAAGAAGAACCAGTGAAGGTAGAAGAACCAGTTGAAGAGACTAAGGAAGAAGAACCAGTTGAAGAAACCAAGGAAGAAGAACCAGTTGAAGAAACCAAGGAAGAAGAACCAGTGAAGGTAGAAGAACCAGTTGAAGAAACCAAGGAAGAAGAACCAATGAAGGTAGAAGAACCAGTTGAAGAAACCAAGGAAGAAGAACCAGTGAAGGTAGAAGAACCAGTTGAAGAGACTAAAAAAGAAGACGATGTTGATAACTTAAAAGAAGAGTTAGAAAATGTAGCATTATAGTTTATTTAGAAAATGCATAAACGACGTTAATAATCATCAATTTTTATTTTAAGTAACTAACTTATGTAACAAAATAATTCACAATATCGTTCTGTTTATAAAATGTTAACTTCCTAGTTAACATTTACTTATGGAATTTAAGGTTCTATGTATTTTTAAGCACACCTGAGCTAGATCCATTAAATTTATAAAATTTATCATAGCAGAAGCTAACAAAAGGATAGAATTCATTTATTTCGTACTTAATGATATACATTATTAAAATTTTGGGCAAATTTTTTTTGAAAAAAATACTTTAGTATAAAAGGATAATGAAAAATATATTTACATCAAAAATTACAACTTACTTTATCTATACCAATTGTTTAATTGTTTTTTTTAAAGTTTGTTTGGATAAAATTTAAAAATAACCATGAATGTAGTCGAAAGTTAATTGTGGCGAGAGATCAATATCAATGAGTATTTTATTAATTTAATATTATTCAGTTCGAACATGGTTCTTGCCTTTTACCAGAGCCATCCGGGTATTGTCTCTCTTTTACAGGTAATGCTGGCCTCAACTATATTCTCAACACTTTTTGGAAATCCTTTTATTGATTTAGTTCCATTGTCAATATATATCATATATATATAATGTTCTAAATCACATGATCATATTCAATTAATGATGATTTCAAATTCAAAAGTTTATTGAATGTGCTCATTTTTTTAACATTTACATTTTAGTATCTAATCAAGATTTTACAATGTTGATGCTTTTAAACCATGTATTTTTTTATATATCTTTTACTTTACAATATCATGAGAACATGATATTATTGTATTTGATAATGCTTTTAGTTCCAAGAAAACAAATTTTTATAATGCCATATCTATCTTTCTAAAGTTAGTTTATTTATCTGTATTAATTGTTACAGCAAATTTCTACAAGTCGAGATGCTAATCGTGGATTATTCGGGCATTTCAACTACGGTTCTTAATCGAATCTAGGAATTATTTCGAAATAATATTCGCTGTAAAAGTCAATATTTTTTTAGAGTGATTGACTTGTTGAGGTCATTTAATGAAATAAAAAGAGATTTTTGTTCTAATGTAAGAAAATCTAGTAAAAATGAGAAAATTTTGAACAATCTCGAACATACAAATGTTTGATGCAAAAGTTTCATATATATCCATGAGGAAAGAATTCATTAGTTAAGAAAAATCTTTTCGCGTTTTAAAATCTTTATTATTCGTGTCTCTAGCAATTTCAGCTTAAAAGTTATCCTAAACATCGAAAAAAATAGAAAAAATAGAAGATGAAGTAGTTTTAGTTCTACAAAATTTCTTACAGAATTCTTATTTTATAAAATCTAAATTCCTTTTTGGTTTGATGTCAAACAAATTCGTAATATTTTTATTCAAAATAATGAAAATTTCCAAGATTTTAGTTTCTTTTAGGCCAATAATTCTTCTTTTGTTTTAAAGCTGTCCAATTTTTAATTATATTAACATTTCCCTGTAATAATTTGTAGTAACAAGTAAATATTTCGGTTCGAATAATTATTGTTTAACCAGAAGGCAGATATATATATATATATATATTGCTTAAATGTTGCTTTCTTGAAAATAAAAATATGAGATAAAAGACTCTGAATACCTGGTTAGTGAATAATTTCAAAGATACAAGAGGCATCAAAAACTCATCAAGTAATTTATATATACATTTAAGACCACCAGCATACCGAATTTCAGGTAGAATGCCAACCCAATATGACCACAATACTTTAACCGAATATCGAGTAAGGTCAGCATCATTTGATAGCAACTATACAGTTACATATTTGAGAAAAGCAGTTTCCAAAGTTTCATCATCTGTACCTACAACTAAATCTTCATCTATCACATCCACTTCATCGGAGAGTACAGGGACTAGTGGTGACTCTAAGATTAAAAAAGATAATTCGCAGGCTACCACAATAGGAATAGCAGTTGGTGTACCCGTTGGTATTTCTGTTTTAGTGTTATGCATAATAATATTCATAATTTATAGAAAATATAAAAGAGAAGATTCCAAATCAGATCCTGCATTTGAAGGTGATATAACAAGTTTATCGGAAAATGTTGAATCTCAATCAAATAGCTCGTCAGTTTTAAATGAACTTAAAGAAAAACCAAATTATAATGTCGGAGATAAATATAATAATCCATTCAGTGATACTAAAAACAGTTTGAATTTTCTATCCAGTGACATGTACCAGGTTCCTAATAGCATTGAAACTAGTCCTATTGTTAAATATTCAAGAAGTTTTTCAGACTCTGACAAAGGTGGCTGGAATGTGGCAGATGAACCCATTAAGAGATCAAGAAAAAGGAGTTCAATCTCTTCTTCAAAAAGCTCCCCTTATAGTAATAGAACCCAAACTTCTGTTGCTGAAAATACGTCAAATTTGAATTTTGTATCATCTAGTAAAGATTCTTTACAAAAACAATTTGATGAATCGACAAAAGTCATAGTTAGGAATGACGATAGATTATCAAAATATAATCAAAATATAAATATTGATAACGAAAGTATAGATGAAATTTCAAACAAAAGTGAATTTGACCATTTTAATAGAATTAGAAGTATATATGAAATTTATCTGGAGAGATTTGAAGATGATTCTTCTATTTCTGGACAAAATTCAACTCATACGGTAAATATTAACAATAATAATGAACAATTAGGTATATCAGATTCAGAGTTATCGCCAGTATCCACTGTTTTTTCAGACTCATTAAATCGCCCAACCGTATTAAATAACGAAAACTCTCAATCAACAATCAACACAACTGTTATCAGCTCAATGCCTGATAAATTTATACAATCCAAATCAGAAAATCAGCTTGAGGACATGAAAAAGCCAGATGATTACATACATTCCAAAAATAAAGAAATTTCAAGAGCTGTATCATCGGTCTATTCAGACTTGGAAATATTTCCCTTAAATTCAAACTCAAAGTCTGATGAAAATGTTACTTCTAAACCTTACACAAATTTTCAATATGGTTTTGAATCATCAAACAAGTTCGATAATAATTCCCTATTTTCAAGTAAACAAACTTATTCTCAACCTTTGAATTTTCAAAATAGTTCAAAACAGCATTATCACCCCCAAACTATGGAGGCATACTCAGAGATACCAACCCCTTCTAAATTGGTACACTCTGATTCAGTACATTCTTTTACCTCCTATAAAGGTAAAAATAAATATCATTCTTTAGCCAAGATAAAACCAACACATCTAATGGGCACATCTTTAAATCCGATGGATCATCCAGATATGTTTTATAAACAAACCTCAGATTCTCAGTCGACCTTCCAAGAACAAGGTTCTTGTTATTCGGATTTGAGCAAAGCTAGTGTTCCATCTCCTTTCCAATTAAGACAAAGCATTGTAATGACAGATCCTTCTGTATTAACCATCACATCTAGGTATAAGGCTGCTGGTTCATTTAGAAAATTGCATTCTTTCAACTCAAGGAATAATAGTTTAATTTCTCAAATACATCCTCTCCAGGCTAGCTACAATTCTCGTGTCAGTGGGTTATTAGATAATTTTGATGTTTTGCAACCTCAAAGTATGGGTCAAGTCTTACCGAGAAGTGGGTCCAACGATGATTTGAGGAAGCAATTAGGCAGCTCTAATAATTATCAACTAAATCTTTAACTTTTGAAGAAAATATTTTCTCAACTTTAAGATAATATATATCAAAAATATTATTTTGTTATTTTTTATCAGGACATTAAAAAACATCTGCAACATGTAATCATAATCATACTTAATTAATAAAAAATTTCTAAATAAAAAATTAATTTGTATCAAAAATAAAGAATTAATAATTCAACTAACAACCTAAATAGTTGGTTTTTTCATAATTCGTAATAACTCCTATTTAAATAACTGTATATTTGTTATTTCAAGTTTATTATAATTTTTAAAGGTAAAATACTTTATATTTCAAAGTCTTCGAATGCATGTGGCTTCTTCATACCAGGAACTAAAAAAACGTCAGCATTGACCATCTCATTATCATTGAATTTATCCTTATTTTCTATGTATAGATAATCTAAAGGGTCCCCTCCGTATTCTTTAATCTGAACTAAAAAGTCATTTAATATTTCCTTAAATTTTGTTGGATTATCAACGCTATTAACTAGTGTATTTAAAAAAATTTCAATTTGGTTTACAGTTAGCTGTGGAAAATTATCTGATAATAAATTGTTTAGATATTTGTTAATATAATATCCACTTGACAAGGAATCAACACTTTTACCAGAAAGAAACACTGAAATAGTATTATTATTCGCTAGCTTAATCAATTTCATGAACAAAGTGCATTGCTTTGAAAAATTTGCCCTATGCTCCATACTAGTTATCACATAAAATAGTTCACTCATTATATTTAAAAAATGATTTGAATAGAAATAATTCAAAAAATAATTGTTATCTTTCATTTTGTTGATTTCGTCAAGCAGAACAGAGACTGTCTGAATACCATCAGTT
This sequence comes from Tetrapisispora pingtungensis (nom. inval.), assembly GCA_030573885.1. Classification (NCBI taxonomy): domain Eukaryota; kingdom Fungi; phylum Ascomycota; class Saccharomycetes; order Saccharomycetales; family Saccharomycetaceae; genus Tetrapisispora; species Tetrapisispora pingtungensis (nom. inval.). The sequence continues at coordinate 78,097 of JAJMDY010000048.1, forward strand.
TCCACCTCTGGAATGTGGTGTTTAAGTGACCAATAGAGAGAATTCATAAACTGATCAAATTCAGTTGCTGGTAGTTTTGTAAATATTATTGATGACTCTGTTGTAATAGAAAACAATAGTCTATAAAATGAAATTCTAATTTCTGGTTGTTCTATAAGTTCCTTATCAATCATATCCAAAGTTAATTCAAAAATACCTTGAAATATTAATAATGACAAATTAGTTTTTTTTTTTCCAAAAGTTTTTACTATTGAATTTAAACAATCAATTAGTTCATAGTCTCTTGTTTTGCTGTTATTATTCATGTAATCTTGAATTAATATTGGTAGTAAGGGTTCTATTATTTGATCAACAAATCCTTCAATTTTTGACGAAAACGACACAAATGTTGTCATTAATTTTAGGAATTCTCTTTTAATCGTTTGCAATATCCGAACTTGAGGCATATTTTTTGAGGCCAGCCTAATGTCAAATATACCTTTTATTACTAAAATAGAAGAACTATTATAAATGCTTAATAAATCAGAGTAAATGTGTTTTAATTGCGGATAATAAGACTCTTGAATCTCTGAACACACCTCTAAATTTATCTTGATAATATTTTTTAGAATCTTACTTATTTCCACATCAGTTAATACATCATGGTTTATTCTATATTTTTCGATTATTTTATACCATGCTAAATTTGGCAATTCCATTAAATCAGACAATAAGCTAGATCTAATTGATTCAATACGTTGAGCGGATATTATTATACCACATGTTTTATAAAAAGTCAGGACTTGTTCTGAATCTAAATCAGATGTTATATCAGAAATATTGGAAATTATATTTTCAATATATGGTTCTGATTGGTATGGTTGTGATTTTATAAAAGATCCTTTACACTTTCTCGCTATTTTAATAAAAGTATCACATGCCATCTCTTGGACACCAGTGTTTTTATTGTGCATAAATTCAAATAACTTAACCAGAACAGTTTTCAAAAATCCCCAGTGTGATTTTAAAAACCTAGGATATTGGCCTACAACGTACATGATGTTTGATGCCACAACCGCCTTATCATCTTTTCCTTCAACTTTTTCATTTAATTCAAGTAAATCTTTAATTACTGAAACAATAAAATCGCGTTCTTCCTCTTCTATCATAGTACCTGATATAGATCCTATTGCCCAACATAAAGTGTTTAGATTATTCCAGGACCATTCAGAGCTCCCCAGTTGTTTATGTAGCTTTTCGTAAAGAATTTGTTCTGTATCTCTGACATCTAGATGGGTTAGATACACTAAAGTGTTCCTCTCCATATTATATATTTGAATATTTTCCGAGTTTATTACTAACTCACGGCTTAAAACACCTTCATCATTTTCGACAATAAAAACCTCCTCCGGTCTTACCATATTTTTAATAATAACATATCTTAATTGTGAACATATTTCATCATATTTATGCTTTAAAATGGGAAAGTTCTTATAAAATTTTGGGTTAACCGCACCGCCATTAGCTGCAGAAGCTAAATCAAATATTGGTAGTCTTTGAATCTCATGATAAAGGTCCGCAACGAAATTATGCCAATATTCTAAGGCAATTTTAAAAATTTCTTTATCATCTAAATATGACAGTATTAGCAAACTCTTATGCATTTCAATTATAAGATCATTATAAATTTTATTTTCATCGTAAAATTCTCTATTTTTTGATAAGAATGTAGTTAAGAATATTGATAAATAGCGTAAAAAGTACTGATCATTAGGATTCAAATTTGTGAAAAACTGAGTTAGATCTGAATTAATGGATGGTATCGTAGAAGCAATAGTAACCATGACAGTTTTTATTGATTCTGCCAACTTAGTATGATAAAATTCATCCTTGTATATTGATGTCATTGAAATTTCTGTCAAACAATTCAAAGCTAACGAACTAGTTTGTGCATTTTTTAGATAATTATTACTTAAAAGTTCCAAGATTTTATAATCAAATAGATATTGAACTGGAAAAAATTTAATAAAACAAGAAAATGTTTTTAAAGCTGTAATGTTTAATTCTGAGAAATTTACGTTCAGCAAAATTTCATAACAAAACTCAAAAATTTTTTCTAGCTCATCTTTTAATGAATCTTTTAACTTTAATACCTTGGCCTGAGTAATTTGGCCGTCTGAAAACTCAAAAATTTCTTCACCAAATATTTCCAGAATTTTTAGGTTATTTTGGCATATATTTTTTGAATACCTAGAACTTTCAATTAATTCAGTCATAAATTCAGGCCAATTTAATGGCCAATCTTTTTTCAATATTTGAACTAAAACAGTATCGGCTTTATTTATTAAATCCTTGCTTCCATGTAATTGTTTTTCATCATTACAAATTGAAACTATCATTCCAACAATAAAACTCCTTATGTTAATCTTTTGTTCAGATGGTAATAGATTCCATTTTGCTGAGATTAGTTTATCTAAGACTGTTAACGCTATAAATTTTGAAGCATTGTTTTCTGAAAATTGTAATATCTGATCAGTTTTTTCCCAAGAATTAGGTGAATCTTGAAACTGGGCTAGAACAACCTGCGCTTGTCTTTGTTCAGCTCCAGATCCATTATAAAACGTGTAAGTTACCTTATCAAATAATTTTACGTCAAATTGTTTCCCAAAATCTAAAATAGCCTCCATTCCGAGTAATAAACAAAATGTGAATGTATTTCAGTATATGTTTTTAGCAACAGTAAAATTATACGTGTCGATTTAAAATAGTTTTATTTGTTATTATTTTATAAACTATTATTGAAACTGTAAAGTATTATTTTTATATTTTTCTTTTTATACTTTTTACATTTTTCCATCATTCCTTATTTTTCCTTCTTGCTGAATTAAAAACTTTTAGTGTTAATTTGGAAATTTTTGTAAAGAAGAAACGTACAGATTTATCTACCCCGGAAAAATAACTTCAATCATAATAATTACAGATTCTTCTAATCAACGGCTACTTTTTTAATGAAAAAATGAATAATTATTGTTAAAAAATCTCAAATATTTTTATGCGTACTTATAAATGATATTTATACTTTATATAAAGTTTCTATTATAAGAATTTGATAAATACTTTTTATATCTCCATTTTTGAATAATCATTTTTAATATATCCCTTGCCCTCTCTTCATTTTTACTTTTGTTAATTTTTTCAAAAAACGAAAGATACTTAATGTAATCAATAATTTGCAAGCACTTGTTTGGATCATATATTGTAAATAGAGGAATTGATTCTATTAATAATTTGAACTTAACAGTAGAGTTATCAGTAGTATTTAATTTCAAATAGTGTATGAAATCAAGGTATCGTTTTCTCGTCAGTAAGATATCATCCATGTCTATTGATTCTAATGTTTCTTCAAGTTTTCTATGATCAATCACCACATTATAAGGATCCAAAGGGTCAACAATCATACAAATATTTTTTATTTTATTAATAGATACATTATCATTCCAAATTTTAAATGATAACGCACCATCAAATGAATGCATGAATTTTGGAATTGAAGACAAATGAATTTCTCCAGTATTGTTGATATCAATATAGTACCAGGCTTTTTTAAATTTGAATATATCGGCTAATGTTATACCTTTTTTAAGGGTATCCTTACTGTATATGTAGTTAAAATTATTAACTATTAATGATGTAAACAAATTAAGAAAAATATACATTGACAATATATTCCATGATATGAAGAATAGATATGCAAAAACAGATGTACCGCAATCTGAAATTCCATAATCAGCCCGTGAGAAACAATAAGGTGCCGTTAGAGTTAAATCATCCAGTATATAATTCCAACCTTCACCAAAACTAATACGAAATAAGAGCACCATTGATTTTTGAATAGTCCGGAAATTTACATTTTGTGATGTATTTGGTCCAATTTTAGTATACCCAAACAATTGGGTAAGCGCAATAGAATATGATAGTAAGATAACAAACCAGCAATACGTCAACGCTATAATTTGAGACAAACTCGCCAAGGCAACTTCACAAAGCTGGTGCAAAATGCTAATTTTTGGTATTAACAATAAAAATATATTTGAATAGCAAAAACGACTAAAACTTTTAGTAACATATTGTTGGCTTTTAGTACCCATATCCGTCATCGACATTATCCATGCCATATATATTATGATGAAACGACATGCAAACCATTTATTTCGAATATATTTTTTAAATCCATAGCAATACAAAAATAATATTTCATTGATTAATAAAGAAGATGTACTAACAAAAAAGCCACCACTTAAACTATTTTTAGTATTCTCAAATTCATGATAATGTTCACTTAGTAATAATATTAAATGAATAGTAAAAATGATGTCAATAAAAAAGTTATAAATCGAACTTTTCCCCTCTACAATAATTTCATTGATGTAAAACTTTTTTTTTTCGTTTGCTTTTATCTCATTCTTATTTATTGGTGTTGTTCTCGTTAAAAGCTTTAAACTTTGAGACCAGCTCTTTTGATCTACATTTTCATATGCAATCCCTGTCGATTTTGATAAATTATTCAAAATTAAAGAGATGAAAAGTGTAAGTATAAAAATTGTGCTTATCATATTATATGGCAAAATAAAGAGTGCATTGACTGGCGACGCAAATTTATAAGGAATGGTGCCAATCCCCGAAGTATTCATCAGGTTATCCAATAAATCAGTCCAACCTTCTAGAGAAATGATCTCATATAAAGTCCCTAAACTTTCACTAATTGAATTAAAGTTTAATATAGGGGTAGTATATGCACGAGGTGAAAAAACATCAAATTTAAAAACTGTTGAGACAAATTCATATTTGCAATTCTCTATGTCCATGGTGGAATCGTTACATGAATTTAACATTCCTCTAAAAAGATTTAGTCCCCAAACTGAAAAAGGATAGAGAATACAAAAGGAAATAAATGCAGCTCTAAAAATAATTTTTATACCATCAAATAAAACTATGGAAAAAACATCTTGGGCATGGCTACTAAAACTTATTAAGTTCAATATTCTCAAAATAATGAATGGCTTAAAGGCTGTTGATAATTCAACTCTGCCAAGAAATAAGGTTATCGATACTATCCAGCAGTATAACAATATAACAAAGTCAATTTTATTCCAAGCATTTTTGAAATAAGCATTTGGACCAAAAATAAAACCATCAGCAATCGTTTTTATTGCAAATTCTAATGTAAAACACAGTGATATCGAGTAATAAACAAAATTCTGCCAATCAAGGTTGACATTTTTTACATACCCAGAATAAATTGGTGTGGTAGACACGCTAATACCAATTAAAATAATAATAGAAAAAAATATAAGGGTCGAGAATATATCTCTAATCAAAAGAGTCAATTTACTGGGCGTCTCGCTAAAGATTGAAAAGTTGGAGCTGTCAGCTTTCAACTTTAATCTGGGACCAAAACTTGATGGAACTAAAAGGCGACAAAATTTTCTTAACCTATTATCATAACTTAATACCAAGAAAGATAAATCATATCTTGGATATTTTTTTATGAAGTTTCTGATTTCCTCAAAATTATATAAATCCTTGGATTCGAAAGGAATATTGCTATCTTGGTACAAATGTAAAAATTCGGTTGCATCTTTATAACGTGGGCCTTTATAATAATCATGAAGTGTAACAAAAACTTGATTGGTTAAGACTTTAGATTTTATACAATTAAAGAAAGATTGCAATTGTTTATTTTCATCTGTAATATCATGCAAATTATATGATTCGTCTATTTTTGTATCTTCAATTTGATTTGCTATATAACTAATAGCTTTACCCATAACAATAAGGTCTTTTAATTCTTTACTTTTCTTTTCTTTTTCTTTAAATATCTTCCCTTTTATTCTGTCAAAGAAAGTAACGTTATTTAACGACATGAGCCTTTTTGGAAGTTCAACATTTAAAAAATGTTTTAGCTGTAGCTGTCGTTTTTCAGAGTCGTTAATTGCTAATCCATTTGCTACAATTGCAATTGACATATTCAAAATTACAATATTGACTATTGAAAAAAACAGAATAAAGAAAATCGCCGTAATAACTGCATGGAAAGAGGTAGGTGAATTGGCTTGAAAGTTATAAAGTATTTCTGTCCAGTTTTCTGTGGTTGAAATAGTTAAAAGTGACAAAAAGGAATTTCTTAATATATATTTACCAAACTGAAGATCATCATATACTGACTCATTAATAACTCCTAGAAATAGAAATGATGCAGATATAGCAAATAAAAATATAGTATAGTAATATAATTTTGAAAGATTATAGATATTTCTCAAATATGGTAAAATGTGCTTCCAAATTTTGCCTGTTAAACTTCCAATCCCAACTAACCTATAAAACCTGAGTATACTAAAAAATAGCAACCAATTATAAACTTGTCCAATATCATGCGTTATATGAATTGTGGAAGCAACTGTTGTAATGATAGAACAAATTAAGTCTATGGTATAATTCGGTTTTGAAATAAATAACCAGAGGTTTGGTAAATAAATGCTAATTCTAATTAGACATTCAAAAAATAATATATAATTAATCACTACCTCCCATTTGAGTATAGTTTTAATTGATGATACTTTTGTATACTCGGTTACAGTAGACCTTAATATTATATTCAACAATATAAACAAACTGAAAACCTTTTCAATTTTTTTGTAATAATATTCTCCACGTTTAGACCAATTTGGTAACTCAATTTGTTCACTTTTTAACTTGATATGACTTTGAAGTTTGTTTAAAAATTGATGAATATTCGACTTGTTTATATGGTTTTTGGTGTCATCAATTTGTTTCTTTCTCCAATTTAATAATTCGAATGAAGACACTAATTGAGCAACCACTAAATTTAAAATCAATACATTTAAAATGAACAAAGAGACCACAAAAAATAGAGATATAGATAATGATTCTGTGTCAATTAAATCATACATAAGGTCAGTAAAGGTATTTGCGCTTAAAATAACAAAAATAAGTTCCATCGAATTATAAATGCTATCAAAGCTAATTCTATTATTGTATGGATTTTCTTGTGAAATGCACCGAGAGTATTTTGGGCAGATAAATCCACTTATAACACCACTAGAATCTCCATTATTGTATTCAAAACTTAACTTTGTGCCATTTATTGAACTAACATAACCTCCACAAAATGCTGAATCGTTTTCATAAGTATCACTGCTATCGACAGGATTTGTCCAAATACACTTTTTTCGAAGAGACCCTGAAAAAAAAGAAGTTCCAAGAATGGAAAAATAAACCCAAAAATATATCCAAATAAATAAAATTCTTGACAATTGAGGAATAACTAAAAATAATCTTTCTAAAATCAAATTAATACCATTATCAAATGTAAGAAGAATAAATATCCTAGCAGTAGCTAGACATCTCAAAAATGCAAGAAAACCAATTTTGTTGCTTTTTGAAAACATTAGACCTAGCCAAAATGATATTAAAGAAATGAATTTTACTATACCAAATGATTCCCTTAAATAAGCACGTTTCAAATAATATATTTCCAAATACGTGTTGTAAAAAGTGCTAATGTCATGTGGGTTGTGTCGTAGCTTTTTCGCAAATCGAGAATTCATATATTTACTTTTCAATTTATATCTCTCTTTGAAAATTAGAATAAAAGAAAATAGTCCTGATTTCTCTAAAAATGTCTTGTATACTATATTTTTTGCCTTACAAAATTCAGAATCATCCCAAAAACCGTATATTATAATTTCTGATAAATCATTGAGGGTAAAAAATAAATAAAGTAAGCCTATAAACCAATCTATGCCACTTTTTCTATTATATAAAAAATTATAATTTATTGGATCACTAACTCTTATTGCTAAAAAAATCATTAATATTAAGGTCAAAGTGTTAACCAACCTCTGATACTTAATGTTGCTGTTTACCTTAAGAAGAAAATTTCTTATCTTACTTTGAGGACCAAATAAGTATAATGATTTACCATAAAGTAACTCATTTCCCGATTCAGATTCAATATCTGTATTAAATTCTCTTATATCTTCAAAAAAGTCTTCTTTGGAGTTTCTATTAAATTGTCTTGCATAATTTTGTTTATCTGATTGTTCATACACCCTATTATTAATATAATTATCATGATCAATATTAACACTTGATTTATTGAATCTATTAAATAACTTTGAGCCACTATGCATGGTTGAAGAATTTGTTGGTAACCAAGATAATCTATTATTTGTTTTAGATAAAGCAACTTTTGCAGTTGCTGTTAAATCTTCAAATTCCTCCTGATAATCTTGTGGCAAACCATTCATATATTCTGGTAATAGTTCATCATTCATATTAGAATTTAATCTTGATATTGAATGTCCTGAAGAATAAACATCCAGCTCTATGGGATGTTGATAACTACCAAGCCTATTATGATCATTGTTTGAATCATAAAAATTAGTTTCAAACCAATCAGATTTTCCTTCTTCTGTATAATCATTTTCATCGTAGTAGGTTGTCTGGAATTGGGGTAATATATTTTTTTTATTGTCACTATTAAAATTATTATTCATGTAAGTATTTCTGATGCATTATAATTAAATTATTTTTTCAAAATGTTAAATACACAAAGTATTTTGAGATTTAATTTATCAATCTATTTCAAATGAAATTATATAAACTTTAGATTTGTTTTAATTTGCTTTATTTTTTTATTGAATTATTTATAATAAATAGTATTCATGAAATGCGTTTCTCTTAAACTAAATTCAGTTACTTGTTTATTGATACAAATGCTTTTTCGAAAATGCTTATTTTTAATAAGGGACATACAGAGAGACTCCTGCGCCCCTCTCAAGAATTCAAGCTGCAGCTTTAAAATTGAAAAATTCGTGCAGACGTAAATTGCATAGCCCATTTAAAATATGTATATATTAAAAAATCTGAAATAAATACAAAATTAGTCAATTGTACATTGAGTAAAAATCTGGTCATCTCATGCCAAACAGAAGTCACCTTCTGATATTTCATAATAATTGAATAAGACAAAATTTTTAATGTATAGAATAGTATTGATTGTTCAAAAGAATAACAACAAACAAATAAACAAACAAACAACGAAACGTTTAATACGAATATATTTCATTAAACAAATGTGCTTACTATATATTATTACTTGATTAAAAAGCTTATCTTATATTTACATGTTTTATTTCAATGATAACTCACTTTAGGAAGAATATATATTTATCGTGAACGTTTTCTTATATTAATTAATTCTATGATGCATCAAATTTTTTATTTCTAATGGGAACAAAATCAATTACTTCTTCTTTTTCTTATCATTTGATGCTTTAGCTTTAGCTTTAGCTGGTGCACCTTTACCACGACGTTTTCTTGATTCAATCATTGACAATCTATATTCTTCTTCTGGATCAGTGAATGTCATATCGGGATACAATGTTTTCATATGTTTAAACTTCAAAACATCTGGATTCCCATAATATTGTTTAATTGTTGGACCTATTAATCTTTTCGATAAAATTTTGTTACCTGTTCTTACACTAGTTGGATTATAAACTTGATCAAATACCTTCGCTGATAATTCAGCTACTTTTTGTAATTTACTCCTTGAGATTGACATCGTATTATATATATTATCGAAATTAATCCTCTTAGGTAAATTCAGTATTATTATATTAAAATGCGTACAAATTATATATTTATATATTTAATTAAGTTAAAAGTTAAACTAACACAATCTTTAAATATATTTCCATTAATTATATAATTTTGTCTATTTCAATTTTTAAATTTCAAAATTTAGTTATGCTTTGGGAAAATTGCGAGAAAAGACATTTTAATTTAGTCGTAAGAAAATATTAAATATTTTATAGAATATACATCGACAATAACCAAGCCATAATACAGTAATGATGACTTCATATTAGTGTATCTGTATAATATACACAACATTTCTATTTATATCTATATTCTGATTAACAATGAATTAGAAAAAAAAAGGTTAGACAAACTCACAAAAAAAAAGAATTGAAAATGTAAATTAGATAAAAAATATAATTATGTATAATATATAAAATTAGATTAATTACCAGGAAGCATTTTCAGTGTTTTCTTCAGCCCATTCAGAAGCTTCGGCTTGAGATTCAGCGACTTCTTCAGTAGCTTCAACTTCAGCTTCAGCAGAACCAGTAGCTTCTTCAGCAGTTTGTTGTTCAATTTCTTCTGGGTTTCTGTAGAAGTATAAATCTGGCATGATGGACCATGGTTGAGTTCTGTCAACTAAGGCACCTCTTAATCTTAAGACTTCTCTAGCTAATAAGTACCAGATTAAACCGATGGAGTGCTTACCTCTGTTGTTACATGGGATAGCGACATCGACGTATTCAGATGGGGAATCTAAATCGGTTAAAGCGATAACTGGAATGTTAACGTAAGAAGATTCCTTGATAGCTTGGAAATCAGATCTTGGGTCAGTAACAATAACTAATCTTGGTTCCTTGAAGGATCTGGTGATGTAGTTAGTGAAAGAACCTGGAGTGAATCTACCAGCGATTGGAGTAGCACCGGTGTGAGCAGCGTACTTTAAAACGGCTCTTTGACCGTAAGTTCTTGAAGAGATAGCAACAACGTCTTCTGGGTTTGGAATAGCAGCAATGATTCTTGCAGCTAAAACAATTTTTTCCCAGGTCTTGCCGACGTTGATAACATTAACACCATCTGGTCTAGTTTGGAAAACGTATGGTTCTTGGTGAACTTGAACGTTTCTAGCACCTAAGTGGACGTTGGCAGCCAATAATAATTGGGCATCTTCTGGAGTTAAATCAAATGTAGCTGGTAAAGACATGGTTATTATTATTCGTATAATATATCGACTTTACTTCTCTTGGGGATTTTAATTCAAGAAAAGAAAAAAAAAGTTGAACTAGAAAACAAAACCATAAATATAAGAAAAACAACAGCAACAAAAAAATGATGTAGCACAAATAATAAGATTACTAAAATATATTTAATCAAAAGTTTAATATAATTGTTAGAAGTTAATTTAATAAAATAGGTATATAAGATAATAAAAATCTATGTAATAAGAATTGAAAAATTTTTTTTCGAAAATTGAATTGTACATTATGGAAATGAAGAAAACTGCTACTTGAAGAAATTCGATGTGTCTTAAATTTGCATACTAAACACTATATCATATTGTACGAGCGCGTATAATAATCTCTACTTTGTATAAGACATCAAAAAGTAAGCTACCGTTCTACTATTATGTTATATATTGTATAAACTATACATATTGGAGGGTAATTGCCAAGAGTTGAATTATAATGTTGTATACATTCTGTTATTTAACATTGGTTGATCATTTTATGTAGTATTGCAATGTAATTATATATTATATTATCTTGTGCTTACGTTTCGTCCATATGAGACGACTGGTGTACTATCTCTACTTTTTCACTTTTTTTATTATTTGATACTTATTATGGTAATGGGTTATAAAAAAAAGTGAAAAAAAGGTGCAATATATGAAAAATTACTGTTGCCAAATATAATTTTAAAAGATTTAGCTATTTTTGTACAGATATAAATAAATCATATATATCGGTAGATACATGAGAGAGAATCGATGAAATGAATTTCTCATATACGGTTATTAAACTATTATTAAATATACACAAAAACTCAACATATTAGTTATAGATATCAACTACAGATCAAAATCAAAATATTTCTAGTATTGTAAATTTAATTTCTGTATGGTAATTTAATTTACTTTCAATATCGATATCAATATCAATATTAATAACATATTTACTAATAATTATTTATATATGCGAAGCTTTTCATTATGTTAAATAATAATTGGAGTTGGAATGATATTTATATTGATACCTACTCATACATGAAAGATTGTTTGAAAGTAAGGTACTCGGCAAGAATCACTTTGATTGCTTCATTAACAATTATTTGTATCATTCTACCTTTATATCATACATTATCATTAACAAAAAAATTTTATAAATTTAACCATAATTTCAATCATCACTTTGTTTACCAACATTTAAATTGGTTACATGATTCAAATCTGTATCATAATAAATCAATTCATATTACTATTTTTTGGTCATTTTTAATTGGTTTAATAACTTTTTATGATACAAATTTAGATTTAAATCATATTGCTAAAAGATCTGGTAGAATTTCTATTGCTTTATTACCATGTATTCTGATTCTAACTTTACGCCCCTCACCTTTACCAAATTTATTGTATTTATCTTTGCTACCTTATCATAAATGGATTTCTAGAATATTAATTTTGGAATCTTGTTTACACTGTGGATTATATTTTTGGTGGTTTTCATATTCAAAGACAATGTCGAAATTATTAAAATTTAGAAATATCTGTGGTATAGTTTCAATGATTCTATTTTTGATTATAGGAATTTCATCGATAAGTAAATTTAGACGAATGAATTTTAAATTATTTTATTATATTCATTACATTTCAACTTGGTCATCAATTATTTTATTATATTTACATTCAAAACCAAGTATTTTTTATTATTTTTGTTTTTGTTCAGCAATATTAATTTATCAAATCATTTATCGCATTACGCATACAAAAAAAACAAAATTAACAATAACATGTATATCACCAACAATGTCATTACTAGAATTTCCAAATGAAATGTTGTCGAATCAACCTATTTTACCAGCAACACATTTAAGATTGAACATTGTAAGAAAAAATTGGTTATCAAATTTGATGAATAATTTCATTGTACCGTTCCAACATCCATTCACAATTGCATCATTACCAAATGACGAAATCATTCAATTAATTGTTCGTAATGGTAAAACCTTACCTTTGATCACAAATCAAGATTATTATATAACCGGATGTTTTGAGCCAATGATTGATTTTATTTCCAAAAGTAAAGATAGAAATATTTGGACTTGGATAACGAATATTCTTCATTTAAATTTAAACCACAATAATAATATTAATAATGCAACCTTTACTAGTAATTTTCAGGATTATCACACAATGGATATCATATCACGTACACTACCCCCTTTACCATTTCAAGTTAATTCGTTACCATTATTGAATTCTCCATTAAATTATAAAATAAATGCCACTAGAGTTTTTATGGTAGTAGGAGGTACTGCTATTTCATTTGCATTACCTCTTTTAAGAATTTTAAATTTTAATGGTGTTCATACCAGATTAATCTGGGTCACAAGGGATTACCAAGATTTACAACTGTTAAATCATTTTAAAAACAATTTTGAAGGTCTAGAAGTATATGTAAGTGGTAAGAATTCGATTGACTATGTTGAAGAATATAATAGATTACAAGAAAATAATATTAAAGTGGTGGACGGTATCATCACTGATAATACTACTCAAATTAATAGTACAGAAACAGATCCATTATTGTCAGCACAGACAAAAACTACATTTGGTTCTATTGATGACCAAGATGATGAAATTGATTTTACAGAAACATTTTCTCGTAAAAAGTCAATAAAAAACATGAAGTCAATTAGTAATTTGAAGCAATTGGTTAAAAATAAAAAAGCAAATAAAAATGTCTTCAGGGAACAAACTGTTATTGAACCACCAAGCGCAGCTTATGCTACAGATGATGATTTAGAATCTGGGGATAACAGCTCCACAAATTTATTATCATCAGATATTGAAGCTGCCACAGCATTGAGTTCAAACGCTACGAGGGCATTGTTTAGAAAGATTAGGATTCCAGCTGGTATCAAAGTTTCCTTTGGTAGGCCTGTATTAAATAATTCGCATTACAATTGGTGTCTAGAAAAGGAATGTATTGGTCCTTCGGAAAATAATCTGTGTTGTCATCCAAATCGAGAAAACAGCTCACATGTGGATGATCTGGCAAATGTATGGGTTGTAGCTGCTGGGCCAACCAGTCTAATCGAAAATACTAACAGATGGGCTACTGATGGTGGTTTACATTTCTATGCAGAATCTTTTGCAGTATGAAACATCACTTGAATCATAATGGTGTTGATTCCAAGTTTAAATATTCGTAATATAATTTTCTTAATAAATAATCATATATATTAATAAAGCATTAACTATAAGTTTGATAAAGTTTCTTCTGATTTTTTTATAACAGGCACCATGATATCTTCAATAGATTTATCATAGGTGAAATTTAGATTCAGACCACCAATTGGTGTACTAATTATATAAATTGTGAACAGGTTAACCAAACTCTGTGATCCTCCAAAATAGGAATCTTTTACGAAGTATTTATCGTTAGGGTTTCCAAACGCAACGTTTCCTAAGTTTGTAATTTCAAAAGTTGAAGCAGGAAAAATATGCTTTTCATTTGGTTTTGGAGTGACTTTATACTCAAAAAATTTAAACGAATCGATGACTTCAGTTATCTTTATAGCTTCTAATGTCGAATCAACATCTTTATAGACGGCATTCGATATACTAGTTTGGAAATCGGCAGCAACTTCTTCAACATTTTTAGTATTTGTTTTAGTATTGAATTCAAAATTCACTGATGAAACGTAGCAACCTAGTGTAGGTTCCTCTGATAAATTAAGTTTCTTCTTTAAAATTTTTCTAATATCGATAGGAACTTCTATTTTGACCATTGTTCCTTGATTTTTTATTCCATCTTTATATTCTGCTAAATTAAAGGCAATCAAAGAACCTAAATAAGAAGTCAGTGAAACATTGTTTTTTTTACAATAGCTCAATACTTTTAAAAGATTTTCGGGCTTTATATTTAAAATGGACCCCAAATTATTGTTTTTAAGCTTATAAGATCCAATTTTTTCGCAACCTTCTTCGAGGATACTTTTTGGAAATGAATAATCAGGAAATTGCAAAAGTTCAGAGTTTGGGGTGATAATTGCATAAGGAAAATATTGAAATATTTTTGAAGCCACAAATCTTTTTAGTTTGCTTCCAAAAGATATTGAACAGTCTTCCAGTAAATTGGATTCTGTTATACATAAATTATCAGGGTTTGTATTCTTGATTTCTTCTTTTGAAACTACAATATCCTTGTCAACGCTTTCATTACTCAAATTTCCAGACGATAAGTATTGTAACAGCAATTTCAAAATCAATGTTGATGATCTACCATCAAAGAAAACATGGTCTAATACTAACACAATTGTGTTACATTTTGGGATAATAACTAGTTTCCATAAGGGTGTTGCTTCTCCATAATTAAAATTATTCTCCTGTAGTATTAAATTAGAATTGTTTCTATCAAAATTTTCCCAATCTTTATATTCAATTTGTTCTTGCAGTTTGATTACATGGCCATCGGCTAAAAAGTCATAGATAAAAGGAGTTCCATTTTCCTCTTTTATGTTACAACCCAAAATTTTATTTTCGATAATTATTTTCTTAAAACTCTTGCTAACCTCAGTTTCTGTGGGTAACTCATTTAATTCTACGCCTAAATAAAAACATGTGTGTAGGTTCAATTTACTTCTGGAATAGAAGAAAAGTTCTGAACCTGTAAGATTTCTCAACTTCATAATTAAGATTTATATGCTAAAATTTTAAAATTGAGCACTGGATGTTGACCATATAATTTTAATAAGTTTCAAAACTTATTAAAATCAAATAAACTCAGGAAACTTTTTTATAAATGTTGGAAAAATAATTATGCATTTTGAAAAATAGTATTCATTCATGTACATCGAAAAACTTTTCAGGTAAAAATATGCCATACTATAAAAGAATTTTAAAGAACTGAATTAAAAATAATCAAAGTTTATTATATTTGTTGCGCCCTATATATAAAAAATACTATGACTAGCTAATTTTTAAAATTTATAAATTCATGAATTAAAACTAAATAAAAAGACTGTATAAAATATAATCAATTTACTTATTGCTTGGCGTTAGTAGCAGCAGTTAACTTAGCTTGAGCGACTAAGTTAGATGGAGCATCCATAACTGGTAACATGATTTCAATTAATCTAATTCTAGAGTTTTCGTTGAAAGCCTTGTCAGCAGCTAATTTGT